>CAJDSM010069581.1:0-13229 GCA_903981925.1 Ostrea lurida
TGGTGTATTGAGCTACCTTAAAATGGAGATTCCTTATCAAAGTATGTGGCGAAACAAGGAAAATCCTCACACACAGATCTTAAGCTGATGAAACGTTATTGAATGGAATAACACTATGAATTCGTTTAAACCTGTGAAAAATATGCTACGAGTGTTGTCCTTATCTTTATCTTATGATAACGATTCTTCTTGCACATTGAAAGGCAGATGTAGAATTTCTAGTATATAAGAAGATTGACAATAAGATGTAGGTGATATAAACCAGATTCAACTCATCGAAACGTATTTCTGCTCTGATTTCACTATAAAACGTGGTAGTTTTATATTAAAAGTGTAACTTTATCATTGAATAAATTAAAGGAATTTGAAATGACCAATGGAATCAAAGAACCAATGAAATAACAGAATAAAACTTAACTCAGCAAACTCATTCCAGGTGTGCATTTGACCTTATGGTTAATTGAATTTTAAGATTGTATTGAGCAAAATGAATAAGAATAATAAAACGAATATAGTTTCTTATATCACGTGTGACCGTTCAACAGGGGATGCTTACTTTTCCTAGGCACCTGATCCCACCTCTGGTATGCCCAGGGGTCCGTGTTTGCCCAACTCTTGTTTTTGTATTCTATTTAGGACTTACGAGATTGATCACTGTTCGTTATCTTTGCCTTTACATCACATCTGTATTTCAGGAAGAACGGTAAAACGAATTCTTCAGTTGGAAAGCTCAGTGTCGATTAAAGTTCCACGAGTAGATGAATATCAATGGGCAGGTAAGTGGGAATATAGATACATGGAGTAATGATATATATACAGTAAAACTCAGTTATAGTGAAGTCTTGGGAAGTAGTAAAACTCAGCCTGGGGACTTTCTAATTTACTGAGTTATATTCACATGATCTATTATTCATGTAATGGAACTATGGAAACATTTAATAAACATATATAGTTTTCATTTCCCTTCAAATTTAGAATACTGGATATGCTCATTGAACTGTTAAATGCTTATTCCTCTTAGGCACCCGATCCCACCTCTGGTGTGTCCAGGGGTCCATGTTTGCCGTAATCGTATTTTTGTATTCTACGGCAGACTGACAACTACATTATATGAAAAGTGTGATGACTTTAACTTTGCAATCTTCAACTTCCCTTTTCTATATAGTAAAGTACCACTATCACCTGCTTGTGATGTGTATGTCTCCCAGTTGATTCGATATGCAAGAGCATGTCATGCGCGTGAGGAATTTTTAAAGTGAGGCCATTGTGATGTCCATTAGATGGGTTACATGAGGAATACATTTTGGTTCCAGCCGACAAAGCTTGTAACAAGATTGTCTTTGTCTGTAAGGCTTATTACTACAACTGCATTTTAAACGAACGTGGTATTAACTCCACATTTTGTAATCGTACTTGCATTCCTACTGCTTTTTCAAAAGACTAATTTCTTCAAAATCATATATTTCAGTTTTAAACACAATTAATATCCCAGTCAATAGGGTGGACGAATATGAAATACCGTACCTATACTAGATTCTAAAACTTCATAAAAACCCTTACAAAGAAAGATACATTCATGGATCTAGTAATTGTTCCAACAAGCCCCTGTCATTACTCCTCATGAAAATATTGACAGCTGTGAAAGAGCAACTTCAGACGTATTGTGAAACAACATATGCCAGAAATGGTGTAAATCAAATATGGATTCTAAACAACTATATAGAACTTCTAGTAAATTTGAAATCCCAGAACCTTCCTCCTATCAACAACATCAAAATATACGACTTTACAACACTTTACACGACCATTCCGCATAATAAATTAAAGACAAGACCTTTTTAACATTATAGACTGTTGCTTATTCAACAAATATGGGAAAAGGAAATATTCATATTTAGTGATCAGACAATCTAAAAAAAAAATTGCTTTGTGAAACTCCACTCTGATTCTACACACAAGTACTCTGAAGTTGATATCAAAGCAATGATGGAGTTCCTCATTGACAATATCTTTGTAGTGTTTGGCGATCAGGTCTTCCACAAGTCTGTTGGAATTCTCATTGGCACTCATTGTGCTCCTTTATTAGCTGACCTATTTTATATTCTGATGAGGCACTATTCATCCAAAAGCTTCTACATGAAAAGAAGAATTCTTTAGCTATGGCCTTTACTTTGACATTTTGATATAACGACACCGTTTTATCTATTAGCAATAATGAGTTTCATTCATATGTCGATTCAATATATCCTATTGAACTACAAATAAAGAACACCACAGAGTCTTCCATGTCTGCTTCTTACTTGGATATTCTATTGAACATAGACATTAACGACAAACTAACAACTAAGCTTGATGACAAACGGGACGGTTTCAGCTTCTCTATTGTTTAACTTCCCATTTTTATGTAGCAATATTCCATCATCACCTACTTTTTCCCCTGAAAACGTATACTCATGATGTTATAGTAATGATAAAGCTTGGCAAGTTCTTCCATTGATAACATTAAGTTACTTAATGATGGCTGGACTATTAAAGTATTTACTGGCCCAAATACATATGCCTATGGGCACTAATTATGCTCCCTTATTAGCAGACTTATTTTTATATAATTTAATACGAAGCAGAATTTGTTCAAAAAACCTCGTTCGGATAAAAACGTAAACATTGCCTGTCCTTCAATCCGTTAGATTATAGGTATATAGACAATGTCTTTTCCATTAACATCATAATTTGCGACAATATGTCCATTTGATATATCCTGACGAGACTCGAAATAAAGGAATCACAGAAAGTCTGCACAGATGTGCTTCATGTATATTAATGGCAGTTTGACAACAAGTACATTATATGATAAACGTGAATGACTTTGTACTTTGCAATTGTCAACTTTCCTTTTCTTTGTAGTTAATGTACCACTGTCGCCTGCGTATGGTGTGTATGTCTCTCAGTTTGAATTCGTATGTTCCTTCTTGAACTTTCAGTGTTATGATATTCATTATATAATAATTCTGGACAACTACTGACTGTTTTGAGAAAGGTACACTATGATATCCCATCGCAAACAGTTCACCTAGGTTGTTTTATTATTGTTTTCTTTTTTTATTGATTTATCTTTTTTTTTTTTAGCCCTATGATACATTTACCTTTGTGCATTATTTAGGTTGATGTACGAGTACACATCGTGTGCGACTCAGAAACTGACCAAATTAATGATAAGTTTGCTAGAATGAAACGTGGAACAGAAACATGAGTAAGTCAGTCACAGTTACCTGGTTTGAAAATGTACAGACTGCTTGAATTTGGGAATAAATCGCTTTTTAGAATGCAGATAGAGTACATTTATTTGATTCAAATAAATGAACTAAGCATATTTATTATACCCCGCCGCAAACGAAGTTTGGGGGGGGTATATAGGTTTCACCCTGTTCTGTCGCGTCCTGTCTTCCGAAATATGTTTTGTTTGCCACAACTCCTCCTAAACGGACTTGCAGGATTTCAATGAACTTTGTGGAGTGTTAGAATACATAATGGGAGATGTGGCATATGTTAGGATTTTAGTTTGGACAATTTTTGTACAAGATTATAACGTTTTGGACTTTGGGGATTTTCACCAATATACTATCATGCAGTGCGTTTGGTCCGCAACTCCCCTAAACGACTTGCAGGGATTTTTATGAAACGTTTGGGGTGTTAGGAATATATAATGGAGATGGTGCATATTGTCAGGCATGTTTTTTTTGTTGACAAGTTTTAGTACAAGATTTAAACGTTTGGATTGGGCATTTTTCCACCAATATACCTATGCATTAGTGCCGTTGTCCACAACTCCTCCTAAACGGACTAGCAAGGTTTTCAATGAAACTTTTGTGGAGTGTTAGAATACAGCCCAGTTGCTATGTACTATGTTACTAGCTTAAAATACGGATATGTATTTAATTGAGTGGTAAAATTATAGATTTATATCAAACATTAAGGATATCTCCCTCACAGATAGCTTCTGATCCTTCCGAAGTATTTGGCTCCGTCTTTGGACAACTAATGTAATTGTTCAACTTTTTTTTAATTTAAAATTTTCATGTTTCGCGGATTTCCAACATTTCGGTTTGAGCATCACTGATGAGAGATAAATTTGGTCGAAATGCGCATACTGGTGCACAAATTGTACCGTATTATGACATTTATATTTATGACCCTTGGGTCGAGGCCTCTGCTGGTGGACTGTTAGTCCCCGAGGGTCTCTACAGCCAGTGCTATGTACTTGTTACTAGCTTAAAAGTACGGAATGTATTTAATTGAAAGTGGTAAATTATAGATTTAAATATCAAAATTAAGCTTATCTCCCTCAAGCATAGCTTCTGATCCTTCGAAAGTATTTGGCTCCAGTCTTTTGCACGAATGTTACCAATTTGTTCTACTTTTTTATATTTAAATTTCACTGTTTCGGGATTTCCCCCAACTTTCTCGGTTTGAGCATCACTGGATGAGACCAGTAATGTTGTCGAAACTGCGCATACTGGTGCATCAAAATTTGGTACCGTATACTGATTTATATTATGACCTTGGGTCGAGGCCTCTGCTGGTGGACTGTTAGTCCCCGAGGGGTCTTAAGCCAGTTGCTATGTACTATTTTACAGCTTAAAATTCGGTATGTATTTAATCTGAAGTGGTAAAATTATAAATTTATATCAAATTAAGGTTATCTCCTCAAGCATAGCTCTGATCCTCGAAGTATTTGGCTCCGTCTTTGGACTATGTCTACATTGTTCAACTTTTTTATAATTTAAAGTTTTCATGCTTCGGATTTCCAATTTCCGGTTTGAGCATGCACTGATGAGACTAATTTGCCGAAATGCGCATCTGGTGCCATCAAAATTGGTACCGTATATATTATATTATGAACCCTTGGGTCGAGGCCTCGCTGGTGACTGTTAGGTCCCGAGGGTCTCACAAGCCCCGTTTGCTATGACTATGCTTACTAGCTTAAATACGGATATTGTATTTAATTGAAGTGGTAAAATTAATAGTTTATATCAAATTAAGGATTATCTCCCTCAAGCTATAGCTCTGATCCTTCGAAGTATTTGGCTCCCAGTCTTTGGCACTATGTACATTGTCACATTTTTACTAATTTCAAAATTTTCATGTTTCGGATTTCCAACATTTCGGTTTTGAGCATCATGATTGAGACATAATTTGTCGAACATGCCGCATCTGGATGCAATCAAACATTGGTACGTAATATGATTTATATATGACCCTTGGGTCCGAGGCCTTCTGCTGGTGGACCTGTAGTCCCCGAGGGTCTCTACAGCCCAGTTGCTATGTACTATGTTATAGCTTGAAATACGGAATATGTATTTAATTGAAGTGGAAAATTAGAAAATTTATATCAAAATTAAAGGATTATCAATCCCTCAGGCAAGCCTTCTGATCCTTCGAAGTATTTGGTCCAGTCTTGTGCACGTATGGTACATTGTTCACTTTTTTTATAATTTAAATTTCATGTTTCGGATTTCCAACATTTCGGTTTTGAGCATCACTGATGTAGACACATAATTTGTCGAAATGCGCATCTGGTGTGGCATCAAAATTGGTAACCGATATATGATTTATACATGGAGATGTGATATTGTCAGGAATTTTATTATTTTGACAATTTTTTGTACAAGATATTAATGTTTTGGACTTGGGCATTTTTCAACCAATATAACCTATGCCTCAGTGCGTTGTCCGGCACCTCCTAAACGACTTGCGGATTTTTATGAAAACTTTGTGGAGTGTTAGTAATTATATACATGGAGAATGTGCCATATTTGTCAGGAATTTTTTTTGGAAACCCAATTTTTGACAAATATGAAACGTTTGGACTTGGGCATTTTTCACCAATATATAGCAGAAACTGAAAATAACCCATTTTTGGAGAGAAAACAGCAAAAATAACGATACCATATCTGATTCTATAGTGTATACAACTTTAAATGTGCAACTATTTTAAAATTCAAACATGTTTGTTAATACCCCGGATTCTGATACATATGTGTGACCACAATACTCCTATTAAACATTTACTTTTAATTTAGCATATTTTAAGGGCCATATTTGGGGTTTGTGAATCAAGTTCTTTCTTTTGAATCTGTCCAGGAATAAAAACCCGAGAGCTTGTGAGAATAAAGCGGATTTCAGTAAAATATATACCCTGGTAGTAAAAAAATGTTGTGATCTTTATTTTGGCACACAAGTGTACTTTACTGAGATAATGCATTTGATTCATATAACCAGGACGCTTTCAAGAATCAAGAGTATTCCTATCATATTATCAATATTGAGTATTGTAAAGCGCTTTGAGTACCTACACGTAGGTAATATAAAGCGCTATATAAAAACCAATTATTATTATTATTATCATGACTTGACAGATACGAAATGAAAAAACAATTTATCAGCTGTCCATTTCTCGTAATTTATTTCAACAAATGTATCAATATATACAGAAGCAATGCGTAACATGTATAATATTTTACTCTTTGTAGAAAAACTTTTAAATCATGGATTATTTTTGCTTTTAAAAAAGTTCACATTCTGTTTCATTGAGGTTTGTGAATATAGTTTCAATAATATTTTCTTTGTTTTGCAATATATAGTGCAAAATGTCTATTCACACAAAGCATGGTCAATTGTCAGTGGAATTTCATTCCTTGTGATTTTAAATCATGTGTTGAAAGGATGTATTCGCCATTTTATATTGCAAGTTGTTTGGCATGTTAATCATCAAAATGACAATATACAGCAAATGAACACACTTGTGATAAATTCATATTTGTTGTGAAGTGATAATGGAAATGTCATTGGATATAACAAAATTTGGTTATAATGAACTGTTTTAGCTGGCCCTTGAGGTTTGCTATAACTGTATTTTACCCTATAATTAATATGTTACAATGAGCTGTTCTTTGCTGGCCCTGGAATTTTGCTATAACTGTGTTTTGATGTATAGTTTAGTTATACTGAACTGTTTCAACTGGCCCTGGAGGTTGTTATAACTGTATTTTGCTGTATAGTAAAATTTGGTTATAGTGAACTGTTACCCGCTGGCCTTGGAGATTTGCTGTAACTGTGTTTTACTGTATAACAAAGTTTTGTTATAATGAACTGTTTCAACTGGCCCTGGAGGTTTGTTATAACTGTGTTTGGCTGTATAGTATAGTTACAATGAAATGTTTCAACTGGCCCTGGAGGTTTGCGATGACTGTGTTATACTATACACTTAAGTTTGGTTATAATGAACTGTTTTGCTGGCCCTGTAGGTTTTCTATAACCATGTTCTCTTGTACATGGTTTTATTAGAAATGCTTGGTAGACAGGTCTTTGCTGAGAATCTCTTTCATACTGTTTCTGTTTTCAGAGGAAATGGATAGCGACTATGAAGGCTTGGACGAACCCCCAATTCGGCGCCAGTTACAAAATATCCTGAAACAGTATCCAGATGGCCCTCAAATCATCAGGGTAACCCTTTGATAGCCTAAAGTAATCATATAATGACCATTTCAACCTACTTATCATTTGATTTTTAAAACATTTCCAATCATTACATGAATGTATCAAATAACTGATTGATTTCTTTGTCTTATAAGTACAACAACTGAACTTTGATTTTGTGTGCAAGAAATTAATGTAATCTTCTGAAGATGTACATTTTATTTCACCTGAACCGAAGGTTCAAGTGAGCTTGTCTGATCAGCGGTTGTCCGTCGTCCGTCAGTCTGTAAACGTTTCACATTTTCAACTTCTTCTCCAGAACCACTGGGCCAATTCAATGTGACCCATTGGTCTCTTGTAGTACTGATATGCTGGGAACTAATTATTTTGCTAAAATACAATCTGTAGAGAATCATGACCATCACCTGTCATTAGAATTTGTTATAGTAAGAATTGCCTTACAGTAGTAGTGTAAACTATAGATAATATGCAATTGTTTAATCATCGTTTTTTTAAAGGAGTTGGTGCAGAATGCCGAAGATGCCGAAGCCAATGCTTTTAAAGTTGTGCTTTTTGCGGAGGATAATTTAGGCCAAGGAGATTTTCATCCCTTGTACAGAAAAATTTTTCAAGTAAGCAAGCTTTTATGAAGAATCTTTAGAATTATATTTATCTTACCTAAGCTGTAAACTTACACACGATTTACTTATCAACTTCAACCAGCATCTTCCTGTGTTGTATATGAACTTTTTTGATCACCTATTATCCATCATTTATCTAGGTTTTTTTTTTTACTCATTAGGCATAATTCCCCAATGCAAACCTAGACATTATTAAAGAATTATGAGATATGCTCTCGATTTTCGCCGACACATTTGCTGAGTAACACATTGTGGGGTACATTTTAGATGGGAAACTATAGATGTGTTTGCTGTGAACTAAAGGGTGTTAAGAAAGTTTGTTCCATTGTTTCATATGTTTTTACCAATATGCTTAAAATTTTCATAATAACGAATCTGCATTTTTGATATATTTTAAATAGGCAGATAGTCCACACTTTGTTTTAAGTACATTTTTTATTCTGTTGGGTATTGAATGAATTAAAGAAATTAAATGTTTCTAAGGATTTGTCCTCCGTGCACGTTGAAGACGTCCGGCGTAATTGGCTCATGGAATGTCGGCGTGGATCTTTGTAGGCATCGCTTCCATAACAACATCGTCTTGTCTGTTCGGGAACAATGGAACAAAATATTTTAGACTCATTAATGAAGATGTATTTCTCCGTCTTCAGCCGTCAAGTGATTGTGAATCGCGAGCAAAATTTCAATCTCCTGTTGCCTCTGTATTTTTGTGAGAAGTTGATTTCTTCGGTCTTTTAAATGCTTTCAATTTCTTCACTTTATGCAATGTAATTGTAAATTGGTTAGATGACTTACATCAAAACCAGAAAATTTTAAGTTCTTTGCTGGCATTTCCTTGTCGATTTCTCTTTGTATTTGATGTTGTCAACTTTTCTTTTGACTATCCCAACAATTTTTGACGGCCACCCGGATCTCTGTTTGATCGGCTAGCTGTTGATTTTGAATCTCGCCCTTCTCCTCCACTTTTTACCCACCCTTTCATTTCCACAGTTGTTTATCCAATCCTTGACAGTTATCCAGCATCTAAATAAAGATAAAGCTTTGCGCCCTTTCAGTGATTTTAAAACACTTTGTTTTAAACCAATCTCTTGGCAAAGAGTTGTCGGTCCTTCCACCTTTACATATCTAAGGGAGAGAAAGGACCAACAAACTCTGTGCAAGAGCGCTGCTTTTTCAACACTCATTTTGGTTTTACGGTACGTAATAAACATAACTGATTACATCACTACATGGTAATACAAGAGAGTGCGGCAAGGAAAATAAACTCTACATGTAACCAGAAAATATGCTCAAAAATTACCAATAAAATTTTCAAAGAAAAGCATTACTTCTTTTTAATTCTTTTTTGAAATCTAAACAGAGAACGACTTTCTTAACAACCCTTTAGTTTATGTATAGGCAATTTCAGGAGCTGATATTCCAGACCTTTTAAAATTTTTGAAATAAGGTGGGGCCACACTAGTGAATAAAAAAGTTTACATGCTGATAAGGAAAACATTTACCCCAAAATTATTTAGCCAATTTCAATCAAACCTTGTATAATCATTTTTGGTGATCAAGTTTTTTTTCAAATGAAGGTCCATTCCCCCTAACCCCATGGGGACCCGAGTTAGTATAAATCCTCAGTACCCCTTGCTTGCGTAAAAGGCGATTAAATGGGACGCTCCTTCAGATGAGATCGCAAAAACCGAGGTCCTGCGTCACAGCAAGTGTGGCACGAATAAAGATCCTTTCCTGTTCAAAAGCCATGAGCGCCGAGCACATGTACAGGCCTTTATTTGAAGCCCTCACTGGCATTGGTGACGTCTCCATAAGAGTGAAAATATTCTCGAGAGGGACGGAAAACAACATACAACCAATCAACCAAAGGGGAGATAATTATGAAAATGCAAAAATAAAAAAAGTTTTTTTTTAATATCTATGAGCTACTCGACAGAAAAGATTGAAATGAACATGAAAGCTTCTGAACAGAGAGTAGATTCAAGTTTGTTCAATCATGGTCCCTGTAGGATGGAACACTATGGGGAATCAAAGTTTTACATGCTAATTTATAAAGAAATATTTTTGAAATCTTCTGCTCAAGAACCACTGGGCCACAAAATTTGAAACATTATGACATTGAGTAGATTAATAATTTCTGGAAGATTATCATGACCACAAATAGGGGATCGAAGTTTTACATATACTGAAATTTTTAAAAAATCTTTGAAGATATCTTGGAATTAATGTAGCCCATGGTTTCCATATTTTGTATTTGTTATGTTTACCTCAAGACCCTGATGAATTTGTGACATTAGACTATTACTTCTTTTTTAAACTTGTTTAAGGTGGAATGAAAACGTTTGACAATTTTTTGCCTATGAATTCAGTCAGAATTATGATGAAAGATGGCAACAGCCTAAAACACAATACCTTCAACTGTTTATTTTTAGGAAATTTTTTTTAGATTTGTTTTTTTAAAAACGGAAAAAATACATTTTTGTCCTAACCCTTCCATTACATACACACTATTTGTATTGAAAAGTTAAGGCAAAATGTATAGTAGATGAAGACAATGAAAAACAAAATTCTATTCAGTGTACTATTATTTTATTTTGAGGAAAACATGACAAAAATATCAGAAAATCGTCTTTTTATTATATCAGACAACAAAAACCCAATGGAATTATATGTAATGGAAAAGCACACATGTTAACAAATAATATTCAAACCAAAAATTGAATAAAACTTTTAAAAGGAACACATGATAATTTTTTTTCCAAAAACCTTGTAATAAAATATCCTTTAACAGGAGTTACCCCTTCTTGAATGTATAGGAATAAAAAAGCAAGGCAACATTTTGATCACAATTTAATAAATTTCGAATTCTAGTTTATCTACGGCATTATCTGGACATATAGAGGTTGGCATTTTATTACTAAAACATACTTTCAATTTTGAATAAAGCTTGGGATACCCTTAGAATTAGCACCACTGACAATTAATCCAAGTTAAAAACTAGGTCCGTATAGACTTATCGCTTAAATTCGCCTCCAACATTGAACCCGACTATATATCAAATATGAAGGAAAGACTGGTAAATAGTCGGGTTTCAATGGTTGGAGGCAATATTAATCGATAAATCTATTTTTGTGCGGTTCCTAAACTTTTTCTTCCTCGACTAAAACGTTTAAACCGAAAAGTAGAACGTGTTTCAAAGCGGAAACGCGTACTTAGTTATTGATATGGACGAACGTTTCATACTACCTTAATGTATATATTTCAATACGTTTATAATATATACTCTTACATATGGCAAAACTTTCCACATCGTTCATGTTTTAAATAATAAATGCAATTTACATTCCTGCCACAAACAGTATCATCGCATTTAAAATTTTGTTCATTTCAATCCTTCTCCAAAGGAGATAATTGGGAAAACACAGACCGTAAAAATGGCTTCTTTAAGAACCGTTTCTCAAATAACTTTTACTAAAACAACCAAAATCTTGCATAAGTTTCCCTTTAATGCACTGTGTTATCAGACTATAACAAAAATTTGCATCAGTGTTTTTTTGGGTTAGCTTTTTTGTTCAAACCATGATTCTCAGTAGCTAGGAATGAAAGAGTAAATAGATTAACAATCTGTATGTGGGGTCTCAAACATAAACGAGTCCTCCTCTCTGCATGTGAAGTGAGCATTGTCGTCCCTATTGGCATAATATTTAGCTCACCTGAGCCAAGGACCCAGAAAGAGATTTTTCTGTAGCTCTTTGCCTGTAAAATGCAAAACATTTCTAAAAGCTTCTACATGAAAAGGAAATTCTCTAGTGGCGGTGACCTTTAATTCAACTTCTCGATATAATTGAACTGCTTTTATCTAATTAATGATAGTTCATTTGAACATAGACATTAAGTGACAAACTTCCATTATTTATGTAGTAACAGTCCACATCATCACCTTGCATATAATGTGTTAATGTCCTTCCTCGAACTATTCGATGGCACAAGATTCTTGTTCTTTGCGTATGATCATTTATTGTAATCGAAGCAAGCTACTTATAAACAAGTTGTTGTTACAGGGGTTTCAACAGTCACGTTCAAATGACCAGCATTTTTGCAAAATCTGTGGTCGTATAAAATAACGATTTTGTTTGCCAGTATGGCCTGTCATTTGGGCCCAAATGCTGTCTGATATGTTTCATAGCAATTGTTAAGAATTTGATTACGGATTGCTACCCGTTTTACCTGATCAACACAATGGACTCGCAGCAGGTATGATTCCGGTCGACAGGGGGTGCTTGGTTAGTCCCTCTTAAAGCACCTGATCCCACCTCTGTGTGGTCTAGCGGTCCGTGTTTACCCAACCCTTGTTTTGTATTCTGTCGGACTTAACGAGATTGATTTCTGTTTCGATTGATCTTTGCTTTATATTTTCACAAAAGCGTGACAAAGTTACTTTTCTTGTAGGGACCAGCTCTTGTGTGCATTTAATGACAGTGGTCTTTTCCGAGAAACGGACTGGAAGGGGCAATAAAAAAGATTTATTACCCAGTGGTGAAGGGAGATGATTCCCTTAAAATTGGACGATTTGGTTTAGGGTGTCAAATTCTGTATTTCATCTTACAGGTAATCTTCAACTCATCATACTCTCTCTTCTCTCCTCTCTCTCCTCTTTCTCTCTCTCTCTTCTCTCTTCCTCTTCTCTCTCTCTCTCTCTCTCATCTCGCCTCTCTCTCTCTCTCTCTCTCCAATGCCATGCAATACCATAGCAAAAGTAGAAAAAGATGTCATTATTATGAGCAGAGTAAAGTTCACCTTTGAACTCCTAAATACTATGATCCATGTGACATCTGCTGTCTCTTAACATCACATCGTTTAATGTTTTGTAGATAGGATTTACTTTGATAACCACTTTGCGTATATCTCACCACGTGGAGCTTGTTATTGTATTCTTGGAAGATGATATTTGAGGCGAGGTTAATATTCAGTTCCGTATTTGTTAGAATACGCCCATCATTAGTGAGTGGAGAACGATTTGCTGTTGTGATTAACCCACCAGGAAACAGAGGAAAGTTTTGTCACAATGTCACATTCAAAAGCTGACCTCTAAATACAAAAGAGTACGCTTTG
>CAJDSM010069585.1:447-11373 GCA_903981925.1 Ostrea lurida
ATTGCATATTGAATCAACTGAGATATATACACACCATTATTTACCTGCAGATGACGAACATTCCCGAGTGTGTACAAATTGTTCTGACCTTGTTTCAATAAGTGTTTCCTTTAAAATAATATTAGCAAGTAAATATTATGTTTCGGGTTTCCAACATTTCGGTTTGAGCATCAACTGAAGAGGACATTAATTGTCGAAACTGGCAATCTGGTGCATTAAAATTGGTACCGTTATGATTTATATTAGAAGTAAAATATATTTAAAGCTTTAACATCATATCCATTGAAAAAAAAATGATGAAAGTTAGATTTTTATTTTCTCTTTTTTTTTGGAGATGAATTTCATTTTGAAAGTAAAAATTAAACAATAACTGAAATAACTGTTGAAAATTACCGTCAATAAATAGCCTTTTGCTTTGGCGGATTTTGAATCCCTACATGAAAACTGTGAAGTGTTCTTGTGGAAGACATCAAAGTCACAGGTTTTCCTACAGTGATTTAGCGTCTGTCGTAGAACAAATGGCTTGCAATGCAGAGACAAAACAGAGGAGTACATCGTCTCTTGAATATGACGAAAAAAATTCTGGAAAACAGGTTTGGTTTAACAACTCTGCTGCCCTGACTTAAATCTTGACGACTTTATATATGTTGCATTTGATAATAAAGTAAACGCGAAGATGCATTCCATTTGTGAACAGGTGTGTTGATTGTGTGGTTTGAGGCGTCTAATTAATTACAGTAGAGTAAACGGAAAACCATTGGTTTTCTATTATTGCTGTTTTCTGTCATCAATAAGTTGTTCATATAAGTGTCAAATTTGGGATTCATCGCGTGAATGTTAAAAGCTTTTGAGATAGTCAATCGTAATTAGCAATAGGCTTACCACTACATTTTATTGAAATGCTCTAGAAATGACCGGAGTTTGATATTTAAAGTAATTAGAATAAATTTGACATTTTATGTATTGTGTATAGAAAGACCGGAGCTGTGTGATATTGAATGGGCATGCGGAGATTGATCACTATTCGTGTCTTTGCCTTAACATTCAATGTTAGATTAGTATATATAATTTTATGACCCACGTTTAATTCTTGATCCTGACACAACAGGAAACGATAACAGTTTATCACAGATAGTGACTGTTCCTTCACCAAACGCCCGCCCTTTGAAGCAAAAGTCTCGGATAGCTTATAACAAATTACCAGATGTGAATTAAATTGAAATTTTCCACTTTGACAGACCCATCCGTTATATGAAGGAATGAAGGAAAACGCGTCATTTGCGGTTAGCACAATAATGATATAGTTTCCTTCACTCCCCATACAACGATGGGTCTGCCAAGTGGAAAAAATACATATTCTTTCTATCATTTAATCAAAGATAAGAGATTACTAACAGAATTGTTTTGAAAATTTAATTTTTAAAATGTGTTTTAACAAAATGAGATTCCGGATTATGACCCATTTTAAACTGCGCATGAATACACAGCAATGTAGCCAAAGGCAAAGGAACAGCTTAGTGTCGTAAGAATTCGAATTGAAATTGGAAGTACATGGTTAGCAAAGGATTTTGTAAAAACACCGAAGAAGCGTTGATGATTGGGAGTGTTCTGTGGTGCTAGCAGACACTTTGGCTACTGAACAGTGCGGAAAGTGCGAATATGATTGAGCATGTGGAAACGGAGGAAATGTGAACTGTGAGTGTGATTGCGGTGCTCAAGGAATCCGAATGCTGTAAAAGAAGAAGTGTGCCTTTTAATCGACGGGAAAATAAGGATGTGTAACAGTTTCAAGGCTATCTTCATCTAACCGTGACATTAGCAGACGACGTCACCAATCGAATTGACGAACGTCAACAATACAAAGTGAAAAATGTTGGGTTGCGAAATAGGGGAAGTACATTAAATCAAAAACATGCGTTATTGTGTGATGAATAGAATTCTTACATGTTCTGCTTATACATGAAATTTATGAAATTCGTTACCGGATTTAAATATTTCCCTCGTCAATATTAAGCTTAGGTAACCTCATTTCATAAATTTTAACCTACTGCCATTACGCGACACTGTTCAAGATGTTCTATTTTGTATTTTAACGTTTTCATATTTTCGTTTCCTAAAATAGAATAAATTGGAAGAAGACCTCAACAATGTCAAGAGTTTTGTTTTATTTGGATTTCCCCTTCTCTAAATAGACTGAAAATAGATCACTAACCGCATTCCAGAAAAAAATAGTTCGGGGCCTAGGCAAATTGATCGAAAAATCTTTCCCACCTGCGTTTTGCACTATTGTCCAATCAGTCAACGTTATCAAGATGATTTACCAAAATACCCTCATTAAAACTAACCCTACCAAAATATTCCGATTTTCCCCATTTATATTATATGTAAATTTTGTTTCTGAGAGGTATCGGTAAAAGCACGGATTATTTTTTTTGTAATTCTGTTTCACTGAATATAACAGGATGCGCAGAGATAAAGGGTTTTCCCATCTGTCCCATAATAATATAGGTCAACTTCGTTTAAACTTGATGTAAAATAACAATTGTTGAAGTAAAATACACACAAATGACTATTGTCATTGTTAAGAATGTAATGGAAAAACATCGTTGACACTATGTCTAATGCTGAAAAGATACATTTTCTCCGCCTGACACTGCCAACCATCATTTGAAGTATATATTGATAATAACAAATTTAACATTTGACATTTCAGTCAAGTACACATTTTTACAAAAATAATAGTGGAAAATGTGTTGTAAGCAGTGCGACACTTCAGTGATTCTGACCCTAGAGGTCAATAAAATATTTAAAGAGGAGGCAGTTGATAGTATTTGAATTTTAAAAAGTGATATTTGAATGTTTATTAATGTATGAAATTAATAATGTAAATAATATTTGTGTAATGACAATTATTTAAAATGTAAGGGCACTGTTAATCTGTTTAGGACTGATGAACATTCTGGTAGTTCGGGCTATTCCACTTCAACCATTTTGTTGGTCTTGTTCCTTTTGGGGTTATGTTTGTTTTGCATGTATAGAGAACCAATCAAAACCAATCCCTAACCACCGTGTAACATAAGCTTCATGTATCACGGGAATATGAGAATTTATTCCTTGAAGACCATCTTGTTACAATCTGAACAAGTTGATGTCAGAAGAGTAAATTGTGCTACTCAGACAGTGACTATCCATTCACACGAAAATAGTAGTATTTCACGCTCTCAACTGAAAGTAAGGCGTCCACATACAGAAAATAACGTGAAATTCATACATAAAACAATCATTAGTGTTTTGTACATGTGTACTGACCAAAGAAAAAGTTATATTCCTGGAGAGGTGAAATCGACGTTCATATCGATACGTATTAATTATATTCCGTAATGTTCAACAAGGACTCTCGTTATTATCACGTGGACTATCACGTGATGTCTGTAAATTTTCAGAAGTTTAACCAAAAATGACTCGTATTAATTGCAAAATCTGAACAACCGATATCGACTAAAGACAGGCCGACCTTTTTTGACATGGAGAAATAATAATTAACTTCTACATTACATGAAAAGTGTTGCGGAAAAAACTTTTTCCGTATGTGAAAAAAATAGTTTAAAGATGCCACACAACGCGGGCATCACTTTTCCAATTTCCGACAGTATATGCAAGACATTACTGATATACGGGAAAGGGTTTCCCTTGCGTCAAGACAGTTTTTCCCATCACTTTTTGCTTATCAATTTTAAATACTGTTAAATAAGTATATATCTTCCAACATCGCTATGCCATTGCGTATGTTGAATTTCACAGTTCTTCTCAGCTTGGTTCGCAAGGAATTTTATGTAGATTGGATGGTCCTTTAAAACGCCAGGAAGTCGGAATAAGGAGAAAAATACTAGCGGCGATTTCAAAGTCACAATATATATGAATATCAACTACATACATTTATACATTAAAAAATGGTAAGAGTCGATTTGGTATAAAAAGGAAAAATGGCAATAATTATCGGACAAGTAACATGTTGACATACATGTGCACTCGATAAAATTTAGTAAAATAACGAAAAATTCTATGACTATTTTCCCCCGCCGATGCAACTGTAAGGAACCGGTTACGTCATGATGTACTTTTTCAATGTGACGTCATATGTGCGAAAGTTGCACAGAGTACATTTATATTGAGCAAAACTGTGATAGGTTTATGGGAAGCCTTAACTAAGCTGAGGCTTGTTTCAGAATTTCAATTCATAAACAGCACACTTAGTTGTAAAATAATATGTCTTACCGTGCTGACCGTTTTGAGGGCGAAGCAGGAAGATATCTGCATGTTGTATTATATGTAGACGCTGGTGCGGGCAGCTTTCATTTATTTTATCATATTAAAAAAATTGTTTGGTTTTAGTTTTGCCAGGCTTATTTAAAAAGAAGTTTTTGGGTAAATCCTATAGTTATGAGATTTCGGCAGTATACATGTATTTGAATCTGGACTGATTAGATACTACGATGAGTATATAAATTTTGGTGTCTGGACAGATTATTGATTGATTGGATTATTTATGCTTACGTTCCACCGGAGAACTATTTCACTCATACGGAGACATCACCATTGCCGCGTGAAGGGCTGCAAAATTAGGCCTATGCTCGCCACTCAGGGCCTTTGAGCAGGGATCGGAGGTCTTTTTCGTGCCACACCTTGCTGTGACACGGGACTTCGTTTTATCAGGTTTCATTGCGGTCCGAGATGACCGCCCCATTCTAGTCGGCCTTCTTACCGACACCGCAAGGGGGTGCTGAGGACCTAATTCTAACCGGACCCCCCCACGCAGGTTTACTGTCTGACAGAAGAGATGCATGTAATACAGGACAAACTCACGATCAGTGTACATGTATCCGTAGAATTAAGGTCATAGACTACATTATTTTATCTATTACTTATAATTTCTTTTTATTAAAATTGAAGAAGAATTCACAGGTGACTTGGGACAGGGACTTCCCGGTTACCCCCCGCCCACCCTCTATTAATTAATTTGACATGTTATTCCTTTTGTATTTAAGGTAGTATTTTTAATGGAAATATGAAACATCAGATTACATTCAGGTCAATGCATTCAACAAATTCCAGCATTTAAAATACCGTTTTTAAAAATGTCATCACCGGGATATAAAAAAAAAAATATCGTTCATAAAGAGGGGGGGGGGGCGTTACCAGAAATCCTGCCCACGAACTGCTTGAAGCACTGTGAAGTCGTGGGGAATTAATAGGCTTAAAAAGTTGAGGGTGTGGAGAGAAAGGAGTGGTGTGAGACAGTGCAGTGTTCATAATTTATTTGATTTTCTTCAACATTTCTTAGCAGCCACTAGGATTTCATTATCTTCTCTCTTTTTTTGTCCGTATGGTTTAAAACATGCAGGTTTAGGTCCTTTGTTTTCATGCATTATAGATTTTAATACGCATATTTTTTCAACATCTTGTTGGGCTGAGAATGGGTTCATTTTATATGCTACAATAGGTTTTATGACTACATTTTCACCATGTGAAATCGGTTAATTGAGAAATGTTCACTCGGAGAATTATCCATTGGCTTTTCTTAACCTTAAGCAAGTAAAAGTGAAAATGTATCTCAGAAAATTACTACGAAACGTTAAAATTGTAGAAATGTGATAACTCACAAATAGTATTGTGAAAATTGAAGATTACAAATGTTTTCTTAGAAAACAGCAAAAAACAATCATTTTTTTTTAATCGGAACTATTCATAACCACGTATATATAAGCATATGTACATGTGGGCGTTTGCACAATTTAATGATCAACCCACGTTTTTGTTTTTATGAAGCCATATGGTTGAGTAGACTGCGCTAGGCCACCGATAGTTGTTCAATATCCCCTCAAGGGCAAAGATGCTTTTCTCACACTCTATATAGAGTGGATAAAAACAACAAAATCATGCAGACAGGTTTAGTACCGGCAAGCATGCGGCCCGGCATGCGGCTGTAACCTTGATTTCCACGGTTGTCTTTGCAGTAAACGACCTGTTCTACCAATCTTAATTAGCAACAATGTGCTGAATTTTAATTAGATCTAACAATTGTTTTTACAGATAGAGCTCTAAAGATAATTCCTTTTAACGACAATGTTCGTTCTATATTGTACATATCGTATCACCGGTGCCGTGCGAGGGCACATGCACAAATTAAACGATAGTTTTCATATTTTGATTTTTCATTTTTATAACATCGACTATTTCTAAGTTTCTACAAAGGAAATATCGAGTCTGATTAAACTCTTCATTAAAAACAAATATCGTGCTCAATGCTAATAATTTAAACATGCTTAAACCGTGGGTGAGGTAGCGCGCGGGCGAGTGTAGAAAAGTCAAAAGGCGATTGTTTCACAAATCTCTGTACTTTGTTTAGAGTTTATTATTTGCAAAAATATTCAAGTGAATAAATACCGATCAAAGAATTACCGCTTGCTTCACAAGAATTTTTTCCTTCCTTTATTTATAAGTAAAAAAAAACAAAAAAAAAGGGTCGGCGAGATTTTGTGACTAAGTAGGTCGGGAAACTCAAACCAAACAATTTTTTTTAAGGCCCTTATAGCCATTCTTGATCCGCCGTTCTTTGAACGCTCGGCGGAAATACTTACCGCTAATTAATGTAAAACAGTGCAATCTGTGACGTCAATATTCGTCGTCATGTTTTTGAAAAATGCCAAAGGTTATGACGTGTGTCAAGATGAAAGTAACCGCAGGATGATTATAAGAATGACAAAAATTGCAATGGATTACATTTGTTTTCTTTGTATTTTGGGCGTTTTTTACGGATGTTTTAACGTAACATCTCGGATCCGTTAGAATGCGTAGACAGAGTTTTTCAACATTGGGAAATACCATGTTCACGTGAGTTGTATTCGAATTTTACCAAAGTTTTTGATATCCATAGGTATGGTTTAATTTTTCGATTCAGTTTGTCTATATTTTCACTCATACATGGTATATACGTGTTATACCGTAATAGGGAGAGCTTCGCTCTCAAACGGCCACTTCGGCCGTGGGAGGGCTTCAGCCTCCGATAAAAATTGGACCAATTCTTATATTCTTGCCACTTCTAGAAAGTCACAAATAACTTCTTAGATAGATCACAATGGATATCCCAAAAATTATATTTAATATCAACGTGTGGGAATACGATCATCTGACACTTTAGAAAAAAAACTAAACAAAAAATAGGAGTAACCCACAAGTAACGGTGAGCAAATGTCTCGATCGAGTTTTTAAACAGAATATTTGAATTTTAATTGCAACGGTCAAGCACAGGAAGTCTTTTTGTTTTTATCTCTCATCTACCGTAGATCTTTTGAACCAAATTTGCTTCGCATCGAATATTAAAAATGAGTCTGCCATAAGGGGCACAATTAGTGCCATAAAGTTACAACAATGTTGGAAGACATGGTCTCCAAAGACTACCTAAAATATCTTCTATAAAGAAACCCAGCATGCTTTTAAGGAACCCTCACTTCTACGAGGGTTGTCCGTAAAAGTTCAGTCGGACACCTTTATATAAAAACTGACAAACATTGATAAAGTCATATTGATAAACTACAGTTTTTGTTAAATTCATGTTTTTATTTTATGTAAATATATAAATTCACTTCCATTAGCGAACAAAGCACATTGGTAGTCCCTCTAATTCTATCAAATAACACAAAAGAACAAACTCATAATCCAGAGAGCACTTCAAAATTAAAATCCATTGACGTTATCCAACCAGTTCAAACGCTAAAGGCAGCGATTAACTATTCGCAACGTGTCACCTTAAGCTCAGAACACGCACATTTCTTTATGTCGCTTTTAACCAGTCTCAATAAATGTGCGCACAACTGTTCTGGTCTTTATACAGTGAGAGCAGGCATTAGTTACATAGACCATATGAGACATAACAACTTTTCATTGTACCCAAAAGAATCTTTAGAAATTCCACCAGCACTGCACCGTAGCAATTTCCACGAAACTGTAGTCGCCCGACTCACTGTTATCTAGCGCGTCACGAAGTTCATTTTTTCGCCAGCACTGGCACATCTCGGAAAGAGTGGTCTTCCTCACGCATGCCACATCCCCAGAAACGTTCCCTTCTGTCCATAAAAATCTTTCTATTATCGACTTAACACACTATGAACGGCCCACATTACAATGTTTTCCCGACTGTTTACGGAATTCATGAGGTGCCGTCTGTGAGGTTGTCTTTCCCAATATCTAACCAAAACATTAGCTAGTCCGCTGCTCGTCTGCTCTACCTTTTCCGAAGAACGTCATTTTATCAGACACAAATGAACGAACTGATCTAAATTACCGCATCCAAACCATCGATCTGCTGCTATTTCGCGGATACTACTTAACGTTCAAATTTTTCAGGCTTTGCACATTTGAAACTCTTGGAAACATCATAACTGTAAAAATCATCTCAACTCTTCGCGTAATATTTACAAAATACATAATGACACTTGTATGAACGAAAGACAACTATTTTCATTAAAATTTATGCCCCTGGTGATCCGGTGACCATCCCAAGTCTAATAACAGAAGTCAATACTTGTAATTATACATCATAAAATCGGACAAAATTTTACATTTTATACTTCCAATACGTTAAAGGATTATAAAATATGCTAACTAATAAAATATCTATAAACGCTACTCGTTTATATAAATGTAAGGCTTTGGTCCCGAACGAACTTTAGACAACCTCGTACACTGCATACAAAGAGCTAGTTAATTTTTAAGCAATTAGAGTATCGTGCCCTTGAAAAATTCTAAATGTGAAATATACATAATTATTGTGGGTATTAACAAACTTGCTTATATCAGTTAAATGTTATTTGTTAATCATGTCAGTATGTAAAGATTAAGTTAACTAACTCTTTATTGCATCTGATTTTGTTTCATTTAAGTGGCAATGGTGATTTCTTCCTTCATCAATGACTTCGTATCTCTTGAATTATTCTTTTTCCTGGGAGTAGAATGGCCGCTACCATATATTCGTGAAACGTACTTAGATAACTTAATATTAGCACACCTAATGTAATCAATTTTCTCGAATGTTCTAAAAAAACAAATTTATAGTGTATAGAGGTCCCCTTAATATCTACTTCAGAGTACTTGTGTGGGCAATCAGAGTGTTTCTACAAAAATATGTATTGTTTTTCCCAAGACTAGAAAATTGTATTTTGGGTGCTTTTTGTTAAAAAGCAATTATCATTATTATCTGAAAAAGCCAGATTTATTTATCGTGAGGGATATGTTGTATAAAGTGTGGGAAATCATACGTTTTGATGCAGTCAATTTTTAAAAAAATTCTCCGACTTGAAGTTTTCGTAAGCTCTTTAGAGTTTTTGAGAATCCCACATCTGATTGACACCACTTCTGGAATATGTAGTGGAACACGTATCTTGAAGTGACTCTTTAACAGCTGTTAGTAGTTTAGTTAGTAGTAAGGATAGAGGCTTGTAGAGCCACTTACTGGAACCAGCAATGTATCTTTGTTTGTAAGGATTCTTAAATTTTGGAATCCAGTAAAGTGTATGGTAAATTAAATGATCCTGATCTTCGGAATATTGAAAGTATTCAAAACAGAAAGGTGATTTTGAAGAATTTCATCTTAGTCATTAGTCAGATTGTGGAAGTAAAAGTAGGATTCCAGATGATTGAAGTAAACCCTAGTTCATTTAAAAAACAAGTATATATAGTACTTTTACAAACAAAGACCAATGTTGTTACTTGCTTTATCAGCTGGAACTAGTACAGAAGTTTATTCATGTTGTCTATGTAACTCATTTACCACTCTGGCTTCTTAAAGAAGAGAGGTAATATAGTACATTTTTCCCGCCTAAATCGTTAATACGGAATTTAATAATTTGCCATACTTTTGATCCATTCAGACAAAGTGTCAGTCCTCTCCCTTCAGATTTTCTGTCCAACGTTCATGCGACGTATTCTCTTCCACAAAATTCCATGATAGTCATAAAATTATCTGTCGCCATTTAAATGAGCAGGGGTTCCCGAATAGACTTTAATGAGGGAACTTTAAATAAAGGGATTATCCCTCATTTTGGACTATATCATATATCCCCCGAGTAATACAATTTGTACCAGCGGGACCATAATTAAATGAGGAGAGGAACATGTACACTTTGGGATTTCGTTAGTAATCTGTTCAAGATCTAGGCACTGCAACATTTTCTGTTATTTCTTGTAATTAAAGTAACTTGGATGCAATCGTTGGAATTATACTCTATATAAAATGGGCAAGGTAACAAAGTATCAAACGTATCATAGTTCCAAAAAAAAACACATACAAAATCGAGTATAAGGGGCAACACGACCTTCGACGAAAGGCGAAGCATGGACCAGGTGCATGGGAGGGAAGTAAGCATCTCCTCTGACGGTTCACACCAGCCGTGTGCCTGGTAGTCGAAACCAAAGTAAACGGGGTTACCCTGTCGGTTCCAACAATCTAGTAGGAAAAATGACAGTCTAACAAAAAGGGTATGAAACAAATCGTCAACATCGATGATTGTTAAGTGAATATTTGTAATCGCAAACAAGGTCATTATAGCGACCGAATAGAATTTGCGAAGAAAGGATGACTCTTAAACGAGATGTATAACCCTGCCAACATCAACTTTTTTGGTTAAGTAGTTGGCTCCCGCTTTAAAAAATCATTGTCATACACATGGCATGCCCTTGCGTATCGAAATCAACTGAGAGACATAACATCCAATAAGCAAGGTGATAGTGGTACATTTCACTTACACAAAAAAGGAAAGTTGACCAATGCCAAAAGTCAAAAGTCATCACGTTTATCCATATAATTAGTGGTCCCCAGTCTGCCATTAGATCAAATTAAAGTAAAATATCAAATATGAAGCACATTCTGTG
>CAJDSM010069592.1:470-15552 GCA_903981925.1 Ostrea lurida
TCTTCAGCTCAACAACTTCCTTGACAAAGTTGTTATCTTTTAAAAGCCTTAGATTTTGGCTTGAGAACTAATACTTCAGTTCAATAAACTTTTAGTCTATAATCATCTACTCCAATATATATCACCAGACAGACTTTTACTGTAACTAAGACTTATACCCACATAATAAACCTATCATTGGTATAAACATTCATATTCTTATGTCCAGTACTTAAACATGCGGTGGTATACATATATACTGTACAATCCTTGTTCACACTGTTAAAACAATTGGTCATTACTATTGAAAATCTGGTTAATTACCACATGAGGGAAACTTTTGCAATAATTACACGTAAATTTCCCCTACATGTATAGTTATAAATATCTGTATATAGATTTATTTCATGAATTACAGTTGTATTTTCCCACACACGTGACATGGAAAATGCGTACTTAACCCCAGTGTAAAATAGCCACCTTTTACAGTAATAAACATCCTGGTGATATAAAGCAGGTTTCCTTCTCGGCTTCATTACACGGGGTTCGTCATTTTGTGGAATACTTGGCTGGTTGGAGATTTCTATGATGATGATGGTAACCAATGGTAATTATACGATCCATTTTTAATGACAAAAACTCGAGCATTGGCAGGGATAGTGGGTCTCGATGTTGATGCATCTATATGTAAAATTGAAGACTTGTTTGAAAGTCACAGGGGGCATATGGCTAGGATAGGATGTGATGCGAGTTTAACACCTTAATGATCTTGCAAAAGCCTGAGATTCCTCCATCTTCCCCATCTCAAAGGTGGCGGGTTACACCGTTTTTATTTCTGTGAATTGTCCCTTATCAGAAGATTCACAGTTTAGGGCTCTTTCCTACTTGAAGCTAGTTTTTCACGCAACTCGCTCTATAATAGCCAGCGAATCCTAAAAAGGTTTCGTAATGTCTTCATGTTTCGGGAACTGGCCCATGTTAGAATGGGCACTCCTCTTCTCCGGATCCAGTTTGCCTTGGCTACACAGTATAAAGTATCCCTAATACATTTACTTGTGGTTTGTATATCATAGTTTCTTAAAAAACTCTGATATAAATATTATTGTACTACTTGAATTACGATTGTACAGCTGTTTCCCCACGTAGGTCCACCACCTAAAGACATGGCACAAATGCGTACTTAACCCCCTATTGTAGACATAACCACTTTTACAATGTAAAACATTCATGGGCATATAAAGCAGGTTTCTCTATTCTTTCGCGCTTCATTACACTCGGGGTTCGTCTTCTTTGTGGGAATTTACTTTGGACTGGCTTGGGGATTTCTATGATGTCTTGTGGTGCCCAATTGGTAATTATCACGATTCCATCATTTAATCGATAATTAAAACTCAGAGTCCTGTGGGCAGGATAGTTGTTCTGGATGATTGATGCCTCTATATGTAAAATGAAGGACTCTGTCAAAGTGCGGCATATGCTAGGCATGGGCATTGACATACGAGTTTTACCTTAATGCATCTCAAAGCCTGAGATTCCTCAGCTCCCCATCTCAAAGGTGGCGGTTACCTTTTTTATTTTTGGAATGTCCCTTATAGAAGATCATTTAGAGGCTTTCCATATCTTTAAAGTAGTTTTTCACGTACCGTTATAATAGCCAGCAGAATGCCCAAAAAGGTTCGTAATGTCTTGATGTTTGTGTGGAATGGCCATGTTGAGATGGCCTCCGTCTTTTCCGGAATCCGTCTTCTTTACTCCGAGCTTTACTTACCGCATTTCTTTGATAGGTTTGTATATTAGTTTTTTTTTCAAATTTAAATCTGATATTAAAATATACTTTTAAAATAAACCACTTTTTAACAGTAAACATCTGGCATATAAAAGAGTTCTTCTCTTCTTCGGCTTCATACACCGGGGTTTCTCATTGTTGTGCGAATTTCCCTGGATGGTTGGAGATTTCTAATGATGATGATCGGTGCCAATGGTAATTATACGATCCATTTACACTGACAAAACTCAAGCATGTGGGCCTGAGATTCCTCATCTTTCCCGAGTCTCGAAAGGTGGCAGGTAACCTTTTTATTTTTAGGTTTGCCCTTTAGAAGGTCGATTTAGAGCTTTCCTACTTGGAGTAGTATTTTCACGCACCGTCTTATAAGCCGCGAATCTAAAAACGTTCGTAATGTCTGATGTGGGAACTGCCATGTTGAATGGTCCTCGTCTATTCCGGAACTGTTGCTACTCTCGGCTTTACTTACTCACATTTCTTTGAATGGTTTGTATATATAAGTTTTAAAAAAATCTTGATAGTGAAATATATTTTAAAATAACCGACTTTTACAAAGTAAAAACATTCTGGGCATATAAAGCAGGTTTTCTCTTCTTCGGCTTCAGTTACAACGGTGGGTCGTCAGTTCTTGTGGAATTACTTTGGACTGCTGGAGGTTACTATGACTGATTGTTGGTTGCCAATGGTACCATTATACGGATCCATTTTAATGATAATTAACTCAATCCTGTCGGCAGGATGTTGGTTCTCGATGTTGATGCTATCTATATGTACAATGAAGGACTTGTTCAATCGGCATATGCTAGATGAGAATTTGATACGAGTTTTACATAATCGATCTCAAGAGCCTGAGATTCCTCATCTCCCATCTCCAAAGGTGGCGGTAACCCTTTAGTTTTGGAATGTTCCCGTTATAAGAAGATCATTTAGAGGCTTTCCTATGCTTGGAGTAGTTTTCACGTAACCGTCTTAATAGCCAGCGAATCCCAAAAAGGTTGCGTAATGCTCTTGGTGTTGTTGTGGAACTGGCCATGTTGAATGGGCCATCGTCTTTTCCGGATCCGTTGCTACTCCGGCTTTACGTTACCGCATTTCTTTGATGGTTTGTATATATAGTATTCAAAAAATCTGATATAAAATATATTTTCAAAATAACCACTTTGTACGTAAAACATTCTGGCATATAAAGCAGGATTTTTCATGCTTCTTCGGACTTTCATTACAACCGGGGTCCGTCATTGTGTGGGAATTTCCCTGGACTGGTTGGAGATTTTTTGATGGATTATGGTGAGGCAATCTGGTAATTATACGATTTCATTTTAATGACAAAACCTTTCCAGCATGTGGGGCCTTGAGATCTCATCTTCCATTCTCAAAGGTGGCGGTTTAACCTTTTATTTTTGGAATGTCCCCTTAGAAGATGCATTTAGAGGCTTTCCTATCTTGGAGTAGTTTTTCACGCAGCCGTCTAGTAATACCAAGCCGAAGTCCTTAAAAGGGTTCGTAATGTCTTCCATGTTTGGGGAACTGGCCATGTTAATGGCCCGTACTTTTCCGGGAACTGTTGCTTACTCCGGCTTTTACTTACCCACATTTCTCTTGATGGTTTGTATATATAGTTTTAAAAAAATCTTGATATAAAACTATATTTTAAAATAACCACTTTTACAGTAAAACATTACTGACATATAAAGCAGGGTTTCCCTTCCTCGGCTGAATTACACCGTGGGTTACGTCATTGTTGTGGGAATTTCCCTGAACTGTTGGAGATTGCTATTGATGTGTATGGTGCCAATGTAATTATACGATCCCATTTTAATGAACAAAAACTCAAGCATGTGGGCCTGAGATTCTCATCTTCCCCATTCAAAGTGGCGTTAACCTTTTTATTTTTGGAATGTCCTTTAGGAAGTGCCGCCATCATTTTAGAGGCTTTTCCTATCTTGGAGTTAGTTTTCACGACGTCTATAATAGCCAGCGAATCCTAAAAAAGTTTCGTAATGTCTTGATGGTGGGGAACTGGCCATGTGAATGGCCTCGTCTTTTCCGAACGGTTGCTTACTCCGGCTTTACTTACCACATTTCTTTGATGGTTTGTATATATAGTGTTAAAAAAATCTGGATTATAAAATATATTTTTAAAATAACCACTTTTACTCAGTAAAACAGGTTCTGACTAATAAAGCAGGTTTTCTCTTTTTCGGTTCATACCACCGGGGTTCGTCAATTGTTGTGGGAATTTCCCTGGACTGGTTGGAGATCTATGATGATTATGGTGGCCAGATGGATGAATTATTACGATCCATTTAATGACAAAAACTCAAGCATATAGGCCTGAGATTCCTGCATCTCCCCATCTCAAAGGGCGGTTAACCTTTTATTTCTGGAATGTCCCTGTAGAAGATCATTTAGAGGCTTTCCTATCTTGAGTTAGTTTTTCACGCACCGTCTTATAATAGCCAGCGAATGCCTAAAAACGTTCGTAATGTCTTGATGTGGGGAACTGGCCAGTTAATGGGCCTTCGTCTTTTCCGGAACTTTGCTATCCGGCTTTACATTACCACATTTCTTTGCTGGTTTGTATATTATAGTTTTTAAAAAAAATCTGATTAATAAAATATATGTTTAAAATACCACTTTTACAGTAAAACATTCTGTGACATATAAGCAGGTTTTCTCTTCTTCGGCTTCATTACACCGGGTCCGTCATTAGTTGTGGGACTTTCCCTGGACTGGTTGGAGATTTCTATGATGATTATGGTGCCAATGGGTAATTATACGATCCATTTTAATGACAAAAACTCAAGCATGGGGCCTGAGATTCCTCATCTTCCATCCAAAGGTGGCGGTTTAACCTTTTATTTTTGGCAATGTCCCTTTAGAAGATCATTTAGAGGGCTTTCCTATCTTGGAGAGTTTTTCACGCACCGTCTATAATAGCCAGCGAAATTCCCAAAAAGGTTGTAATGTTTCTTGATGTTTTGAGAGAACTGGCCATTGTTGGAATTGGGCCTCGTCTTCTCCGGATCCGTTGCTACTCCGGCTTACTAACATTTCTTTTTGATGGTTTGAATATAGTTAAAATATCTGATATAAAATTAATTTCATTTAATAGCTACAGTGTATTTCCCCCAACTACATGGACATGGCAAAATGACGTACTTAACCCCCAGTTGTAATAACCACTGTTTACAGTAAAACATTCCTGGCAATATAAAGCAGATTTCTCTTTTCGGCTTCATTCACCCGGGTTCTCTTCTCGTTTATGGGAATTTCCTTGGACTGGTTGGAGAGATTTGCTGATGATTATCGGTGCCAATGTGATTATACGGCCTTACTTCTAATGCAAACATAATCCAAGCTGTGCAGCAGGATAGTGTCCTTCGATGTTGCCTTAATCCTTACTAGTACTATTAGCTCTTACAAATTGTTTGTAAGACTGCCCTAGTTGAAGACGTTGTACTGAAGTTGGTCATAGCAGGATGCTATGTGATGGCGGAACGTTTACCTATGATGTACAAACCTGAGATTCATCATTTCCCCATCTCAAAGGTTGGCGGTATCCTTTTATCTTTTGGAATGTCCTTTTCAGAAGATCATTTAGGCTTTCCTATCTTAAGACAAGTTTTTTTTTACCAACCGTACTGTAAAGCAAGCGAAATCCTAAAAATTATTCAATGTCTGATGTTTTGTGCAGAACGGCCATGTTGAAATGGGTCCTGCGTCTTTTCGGGATCCGTTGCTATCCGGCTTTATTTACCAATTTCTTTGATGTTTGTATATATATGTTTTAAAAAAAAATCTGATATAAAATATATTCTATTGATTACAGTGTATCCCCCCACACACACACACATGGGGACATGGCAAAAAAGCGTACTTAACCCCCAGTGTAATAACCACTTTACAGTAAAAACATTTTGGCATATAAAGCCGGTTTTTCTCTTCTTCGGCTTCATTACACCGCGGGCCGTCATTGTATGTGGAATTTCCCTGGACTGGTTGGAGTTTCTATGATGATTTTGGGTGCCAATGGTAATTATACTACCATTTTAAGGGGACAAAAATCAAGCATGTGGCCTGAATCCTCATCTCCCCATCTCAAAGTGGCGGTTAACCTTTTTATTTTTTTTTGGATGTCCTTTAGAAGATCATTTTAGAGGCTTTCCTATCTTAAAGTAGTTTCACCACCGTCTATAATAGCCAGCGATCCTAAAAAAGGTTCGTTAATGTCTTGAGTTTTGGGGAAACGGCCATGTTGAATGGGCCTCGTCTTCTCCGGATCCGTTGCTACTGCCGGCTTTACAATCATTTCTTTGATGGTTTGTACATATATAAAGTTTAAAAATCTGATATAAAAAATATATCTTAATTGAATACTGTGTATTTCCCCCCCCCCCCCCCCCCACCACACATGGACATGGCAAAATGCGTCCTAACGCCCAGTGTAAATAACCACTTTTTTGACAGTAAACATGTCTGGGCATATAAAGCAGGTTTCTCTTTTTCGGCTTCATTAACACGGGTTCCGTCATCGTTTTGGGGAATTTCCCGGGACTGGTTGGAGGTTTTTGTTGATGATTATGGTGCCAATGGTAATTATACGATCCATTTTAATGACAAACACTCAAGGCAATGTGCGCAGGATAGTGGGTTTCTCGCATGTTGATCCATCTATATGTTAAAATGAAGAACTTGTCCAAAGTTGCATATTGCTAGGATGTTGATGTGATGCCAATTTTACCTTAATGATCTCAAAAAGCTGAGATTCTCATCTCCCCATCTCAAAGGTGGCGGTTTACCTTTTTTAGCTCACCTGAACCGAATGTTCAAGTGAGTATTCTAGATCGCCTTTATTTCTGGTCGTTCTGTCCGTCCGTCTGTCGTTCCGTCTGTCCGTAACTTTTCAATTTCGACCTTCTTCTAAGAACCAGCTGGGCCAAATTCAACCAAAACGTGTACACATCATCCTTGGGTAAAGGGCTTCAAGTTTGTTTCAAATGAGGACCAGGCCCCTTCAAAGGGGAGATAATCACGAAAAATGCAAAAATAGGGAGTGGTGTCATTTAAAAAATCTTCTTCTCAAGAACCACTGGGCAGGAAAGCTGAAATTTATCATTGGAAGCTCCTGATATAGAGGAGATTCAAGTTTGTTCAAATCATTGGGACCCCGGGGATCTTCTCTCTTTTCCTCCTCCTTTTTTTTCCGTTTTTGGGTTTTGTCTTGGTTTGGAAGGAAGAAGCGGGAGGAAAATTTTCCCCGGGGGGTTTTTCATCTAGATTCTTGGAACAAACTTGAATCTCCTCTATATCAGGAAGCCTTCCATATAAATTTCAGCTTTCCTGGCCAGTGATTCTTGAGAAGAGATTTTTTAAATGACACCACCCTATTTTTGACATTTTCGTGAATTATCTCCTTTGAAGGGGGCCTTGGTCCTTCATTTGAACAAAACTTGAAGCCCCCTTTACCCAAGGAGAGTTGGACCAAGTTTGGTTGAATTTGGCCCACCGTTCTTGAGAAGAAAGTCGAAAATGTGGAAAAGTTAACGGACAGACGGGACAGACAGACGTACGGACAGACGACAGAAAAAAGGCGATCAGAATGCTCACTTGAACCTTCGGTCAGGTGAGCTAAAAAAGGTAAACCGCACCTTTGAGTGGGAGATGAGAATCTTCAGGCTTTTGAGATCTATTAACGGAAATTGGCATCACATCACATTCCTAGCATATGCCAACTTGGACAAGTCCTCGTTTACATGATAGATGGATCAAAACAGTCGAGAACCACATCCTGCGCAACATGCTTGAGTGTTTGTCATTAAAATGGATCGGTATAATTACCATTGGCACCATAATCAATCCACAAAAAACCTTTCAACCAGGGTCCAGGGAAAATTCCAAAAACGATGACACGGGAAACCGGTGTAATGAAAGCCGAAGGAAGAGAAAACTGCTTTATATGCCAGATTTACTGTTAAAAGTGGTTATTTACACTGGGCGTTAAGTTACGCGATTTTGTCCATGTCCATGTGTAGGTGGGGGGGGGGGGGGGAATACACAGTTAATTCAATTAAAATTATATTTTATAGTCAGATTTTTTAACTACTATATACAAACCATCAAAGAAAAGTTAGTAAAGCCGGAGTAGCAACGGATCCGGAGAAGACGAGGCCCATTCAAACAGGCCAGTTCCCTCAAAACATCAAGAGCATTACGAACTTTTAGGCAATTCGCTGGCTATTATGACGGTGCTTGAAAAAACTACTTTAAGATAGGAAAGCCTCTAAATGATCTTCTAAAGACATTTTCCAAAAATAAAAGTTAACGCCACCTTTGAGATGGGGAGATGAGAATTCAAGGCCCACATGCCTTGAGTTTTTGTCATTTTAAAAAATGAGGGGGGATACGTATAAAAATTCCCCATTGGCACCATAATCATCATAGAAATCTCCAACCAGTCCAGGGAAATTCCCCACAACAATTGACGGACCCCCGGTGTAATGAAGCCGAAGAAGAGAAACCTGCTTATATATGCCAAAATGTTTTTACTGTAAAAGTGGTTATTTACACTTGGGGGTTAGTACGCTTTTTGCCATGTCCATGTGTGTGTGTGTGGGGATACACTGTAATTCAATTAGAATATATTTTATATCAGATTTGTTTTAAACCTTATATATGACAAACCATCAAAGAAATTGTTGGTAAATAAAGCGGAGTAGCCAACGGGAATCCGGAAAAGACGAGGCCCATTCAACATGGCCAGTTCCACACAACACTTCAAGACATTACGAACCTTTTTTGGGATTCGCTGGCTATTATTAGACGGTGCGGAAAAACTTACTCTAAGATAGAAAGTCTCTAAATGATCTTCTAAATGGGACAATTCCAAAAAATTAAAAAGTTAACCGCCACCTTTGAGATGGGGAGAATGAGGAATCTTCAGGCTTTTGAGATCATTAAGGTAAAATTGCATCACATCACATCCTAGCATATGCCAACTTGGACAAGTCCTTCATTTACATAATAGATGGATTCAACATCGAGAACACTATCCTGTTGCACATGCTTGACTGTTTGTCATTAAAAGGATGATTATAATTACCATTGGACCCATAATCTATCACCAAAACCTTACCAACCAGATCCAGGGAAATTCCCAAAACTGATGACGGAACCCGGTTGGTGAATGAAGCCGAAGAAGAAGAAAACCTGTTTATATGCAGAATGTCTTACTGTAAAAGGGTTATTCACACTGGGCGTTAAGTACGCATTTTGCCATGGTCCATGTGTGGGGGGAATACACGAGTAATTCTAATCAAATCTTATTTAACAGATTTTTTTTAAAACTATATATACAAACCATCAAAGAAAATGTTAGTAAACCGAGTAGCAACGATCCCGGAGTGAAGACGAGCGCCCATTCACATGGCCAGTTCCTCAAAACATCAGAAGACATTACGAACCTTTTTGGGATCGCTGGCTATTAGGACGGAACAAGATAAACCTCAAGTATCAAGTGCGAAACTACCAAACATCGTTACATCCGTGTCGCGTGAAAAAAACTACTCGCAAGAAGGAAAGCCTCTAAATGATCTTCTAAAGGGACATGCCCAACATAAAAGGTTAACCGCCACCGTCTTTGAGATGGGAGAAGATTGAGGAATCTCAGGCCCACATGGCTGAGTTCTTTGTCATTAAAATGGATCGTATTAATGTAACCTTGGCACCATAATCATCATAGAAATCTCAACCAGTCAGGGAATTCCCCACGAACAATGGACCGGACCCCCGGGTGTAATGAAGCCGAAGAAGAGAAAACCTGGCTTTATTATGTCAGAATGTTTTTACTGTAAAAGTGTTATTTTAAATATATTTTATATCAGATTTTTTTAAAACTATATATACAACCGAATCAAAAAATGTGGTAAGGAAAGCCGCGGAGTAGCAACAGTTCCGGAAAGACGAGGCCCATTCACATGGCCAGGTTCCCACATCAAGACATTACGAACGTTTTTAGGATTCGCTGGCTATTATAGACGTGCCGTGAAAGAACTACTCCCAAGAGATAGGAAAGCCTCTAATGATCTTCTAAAGCAGGACATTCCAAAAATAAAAAGGTAACCGCCACCTTTGAGGATGGGGGAGATGAGGAATCTTCAGGCCCACATGCTTGAGTTTTGTCATTTAAAATGGATCGTAATACCATTGCACCGATTAATCATTCATTAGAAACTCCAACAGTCCAGGGAAAATCACAACAATGACGAACCCCGGTGTAATGAAGCCGAAAGAAGAGACAAAACCTGCTTATATGTCAGAATGTTTTACTGTTAAAAGTTGGTTATTTAAAATATATTTTATATGCCAGATTTTTTTAAAACTATATTACAAACCATCAAAGAAATGTGGTAAGTATAAAGCCGGTAGTAGCAAACAGTCCGGAAGAAAGACGACGCCAATTCAACATGGCCAGTTCCCCACATCAACGACATTACGAAGCGTTGTGGGTAGGATTCGCTGGCTATTATAGACGGTGACAGTGAAAAACTACTCCAAGATAGGAAAGCCTCTAAATGATCTTCATAAAGGGGACATTTTCCAAAAATAAAAAGATAACCGCCAACCTTTGAGATGGGGAGATTGAGGAATCTCAGGCCCACATGCTTGAGTTTTTGTCATTAAAATGGATCGTATATTACCATTTGCACCATAATCATCATAGAAATCTCCAACAGTCCAGGGAAATTCCACAACAATGACGGAACCCGGTTGTTAATGAAGCCGAAGAAGAGAAAAACCTGCTTTATATGTCAGAATGCTTTTACTGTAAAAGTGGTATATTTTAAAATAATTTTATATCAATTTTTTTAAAACTATACTATACAACCAATCAAAGAAAATTGTGGTAAGTAAAGCCGGAGTAGCAACAGTTCCGGAAAAGACGAGCGCCCTACTCAACATTTGGGGGGCCCAGTTCCCCCAAACATGAAGACATGTACGAACCTTTTTACGGATTTCGCTGGCCTATTATAGACGTGCGGTGAAAAACATACTCCAAGATAGGAAAGCCTCTAAAATGAATCTTCTAAGAGGACATTCCAAAAATAAAAAGTATAACCGCCACCTTTGAGATGGGAAGATGAGGAATCTCAGGCCCATTATGTTGAGTTATTTGTCATTAAAAATGGATCGTATAATTACCATTGCACCATAATCTTCATAGAAATCATCCAACCAGTCCAGCGGAAATTCCCACAACATGACGGACCCCGGTGTAATGGAAGCCGAATGAAGAGAACTGCTTTATGATGCCAGAATGTTTTACTCGTAAAAGATGTTATTTTGGAAATATAATTTATATCAGATTTTCTTAAAACTATATATACAAACATCAAGAAATGCTGGTAAGTTAATATGATCTCTGGCCGGCGCGCGCGTAGCAAGCGGATCCGGAAAAGACCGAGCCCATATCAACAATGGCCAGTTTCCACAGCACAACTCAAGACTTACGAACCTTTTGGAATTCGCTGGCATTATAGACGGTACGGTTGAAAAAAACTACTCCAAGATACGGAAAGCCTCTAAATGATCTCTAAAGGGACATTCCAAAAAATAAAAGGTTAACCGCCCACCTTGTGAGATGGGAAGATGAGGAATCTCAGGCTTTTGAGAATCATTTAGGTAAAACTCGTATCAGATGCCCATCCATAGGCATATGCGACTTTTGACAAGTCCTTCATTTTACATATAGATGCCATCATCATCGAGAACCACATTATCCTGCCGAAAGGATTGAGTTATTATCATGTAAAATGGATCGGATAATTACCCATTGGCACCACAATTCATCATAGAAATCTCCAAGCCAGTCCAAGTAAACTTCCCACAAGAATGGACGAACCCCGGTGTAATGAAGCCGAAGAACGAGGAAAACCTGCTTTATATGCCAGAATGTTTTACTGTAAAAGTTGGTTATTTTAAAATATATTTCATATCAGATATCTTTTAAAAACTAATTAATACAAATACCAGTCAAAAGAAATTGTCGTTAGTCAAATGCCAGAAGTGCAAGCAACAGGTCCGGAAAAGACGAGGCCCATTCGAACATGGCCAGTTCCCCACATCGAAGACCATTACGAACGTTTTTTAGATTCGCTGGCTAATATAACGGTGCGTGAAAAACTACTACCAAGATAGAAAGCCTCTAAATGATCTTCTAAAGGGACATTCCAAAAATAAAAAGGGTTAACCGCCACCTTTGAGATGGAAGCAAGAGAATCTCAGGCCCACCATGCGTTGAGTTTTTGTCATTTAAATGGATCGTATAATACCATTGGCACCATAATCATCATTAGAAAATTCTCCAACCAGGTCCAGGGAAATTCCACAACAATGACGAACCCCCGGTTGTAATGAAGGCGAGAGAAGAAAACCTGCTTTATATGCCAGAAATGTTTAACTGTAAAAGTGGTTATTTTAAAATATATTGTATATCAGATTTTTTTAAACTATATATACAAATCTCAAGAGAAATGCCGTAGGTGAAAGTAAAGCCGGAAGTAGCAACGGATCGGAAAAGCGAGGCCCATTCAACATGGGCCAGTTCCAGACAACATTCAAAGACATTACGAAACCTTTTTGGGATTTCGCTGCTATTAGAGCGGTACGTGAAAAAATACTCTAAAGATAGGAAAGCCTCTAAAATGATCTTCTAAAGGACATTTCCAAAAATAAAAAGGGTTAACCGCCACCTTTAGTAGAGATGGGAATCTCAGGCTTTTTGAGATCATGTAAGGTACAAACTCGTATCAACTTTGCCCATCCTAGCATATGCCGACTATTGACACAGTCCTTCATTTACATATAGATGCAATTCCAACATCAAGAACCACTATCCTGCCACGGTTGAAGGTTTTATTATCATTAAAATGTGATCGTATAATTACCATTGGCACCACAATCATCATAGAACATCCCCAGCCAGTCCAAGTAAATTCCACTAAGACATGACGAACCCCGGCTTGTAATGAAGCCGAAGAAGAGAAAACCTCTTTATATGCCAGAATGTTTTCTGTAAATGGTTAATTTACAATGGGGTTAAAGTACGCATTCTTGCATCGATCTCATGTGATGGGGAAAGACACCGTGCTACATTGTACATCTCAATAAAGATATATTTTAATTGCAGATTTTTAAAATACTACTTACTATACAAACATCAAAGAAATGTTTAGTACAAGCCGGAGTAGCAACGGATCCGAGAAGACCGGAGGGCCCATTAACATGCGCCCTAGTTCCCACAATAACATCGAAGAGCATTACGAACCTTTTTAGCGATTCGCTGGCATATTATTAGCGTGCGCTGAGAAACTATTCCAATGTCTAGGAAAGCTCTCTAAATGATCTTCTAAAAAGGTACATTCCAAAAATAAAAAGGTTTATACCGCCACCTTATGAGATGGGGACGAGGAGGAATCCAGGCTTTTATGACATAAGGTTAAACCCTCATCACATCCCATGCCTGAGCATATGCCGACTTCAACAAGTCCTTTCATTTTACATATAGATGCATCAACATCGAGACCCACTATCCTGCCCACATGCTCGAGTTTTTGTCATTAAAAATGGATCGTATAATTACCATTGGTACCATAATCATCATAGAAATCTCCAACCAGTCCAAGTAAATTCCCACAAGAATGACGAACCCCGGTGTAATGAAGCCGGAGAAGAGAAAACCTGCTTTATATCCCAGGATGTTTTATACTGTAAAAGTGGCTATTTACACTGGGGGTTAAGTACGCATTTTGCCATGTCCACGTGTGTGGGAAAATACACTGTAATTCAATGAAATATATTCTATATCAGATATTTATAACTATACATGTAGGGGAAATTTACGTGTAATTATTGCAAATTTCCCTCATGTGTAATTAACCATTTCAATAGTAATACCAATTGTTTAACAGTGTGAAAGGATTTACAGTATATATGTATACCACAGGCATTTGTTTAGACTGTAAATAAGATATGATGTCTCTATACCAATAATAGTTATTATGGGTATATCTTAGTTACAGTAAAAAGTGTCTGTGATATATATTGGAGTAGATGATTTACTAGATAAAATTTATTGAACTGATATTTTTCAGCAAATCTACTTTTAAAAGAACACTCAGAATAATTATTTGATATTTGTCTTTTACAGTATTAATGTTTTTTCTCTCCCATTACACAATTTCAGAGAAACTGTTGAATGAGCTGAAAGACTGCCTTCGAAACAAATATGAAAGTGTGACAGAGACTGTAGAAAACTATGTTACATCTCGCATCACAGAGATAGGGAGGGTCAGAGGAGAAGTCCCACCTAGAGAGTCTCGATCCAGACTGAGCTGCAGACCAGGACACAAGCCACACGACCATCTCATAGCCCATACTCCTCTAGCATTGTACTGGTCAGGAAGAAGGACGGTAGTCTACGTTTTTGCATAGATTACAGAAAACTCAACTCCAGAACCATAAAAGACGCACGAAACCTCCCACGAATTGATGATACTTGATATATATAGTTTATTTAAAAAAATCTGAATAAAATATATTTTTATTGAACTTATTTTACTTAAAAGTAGTTTTTCACGCCACCGTTCGTATAATAGCCAGCGAATTTACGAAAAAGGTTTGTAATGTTATCTTTGATGTTGTTGGCGAACTGGCCATGTGAATGGGCACTCGTCTTTTCGCGGATCGTTGCTACTCCGACTCTGGCATATAAAGCAGCGTTTTTTCTCTTTCTTCGGCTTAATTACACTGGGGTTCGTCATTGTTGTGGGAAAGTTTAACTTGGACTATACTATTTCTATATTTTATTGAAATTACAAGTGCTAATTTTCCCCCACACATGGACATGGCAAAATGGCGATACATTAAAACCCATTGAAAATAACCACCTATTACAGCTCAAAATTAAAGCCATTATTCAAGCTCTCTGAAAAAACTGCTGTCAATCTATTTGTGTTTGTCAACCGTCTGTCCCCTGAACACATCAAAATATTGCTCTAGAAAAACTTCAAACAGTCCTAAGGGGCTCAAAGAGTTACTCAACCTCAGACAAAACGTATCCATTGATTTCTTTGACAAATGGCCAAAGCGAAAACCCATTCTGCTTGCACTTCGCTAGTGTACAACACTTACGCGAACGAAAAAGCATGTCATTCTCCATTATTCTTCTTCATTCAGTCCCTCTACCTGCCAGGTGCTGCGACTTTGTCAAATCTAACTTGGAGAAGAAGTTGATCCCACAGAAAGTTGTCAAATAGT
>CAJDSM010069655.1:0-11744 GCA_903981925.1 Ostrea lurida
TGTTTCCATTTAGCTGATCTTTGCCCATTTCATTTGAATTAAAGAGAGCATCAGTCATTTATGCCGAGCTCCACTACATTGATGCGCGCATAATTATTATAAATGAGTAATTAGGATATGACATTACCACTTACCCACTTTGTATGAGTGCAGAAACTGTACCAAAATATAAATAACGAACGCATTTCCCATCATCTCGCCGTACATATCACTGTCCTAGCATTGACTATGATACAGTAATTTAAAAAGACAAATATATCAAATCGCCAGGAAATTGCTTTGTTGCAAGTTTCAGGGGAGTTTTTATTGACTATTGTAAAAATCAGTGCAATACCTATAGAATAGACGTACATGTACTTCAAAATATCCGCCTATATTAAGTAGTCCGCAGGATCATTTGCAATGCAACTAGATTAATGCCAATTCATAAAGACTCTCTCCGAAATTAACATTTATCATGTTATTTGATGGTTATGTCAATACAACCGTTCAAACGTTTAAATGTCTTCATATAATTCCAGAAATAAGTATAGTTTGTGAGTATTTGAAGGAGACTATACTTTTTGATTTGTTTATTCAACTAATGCTTTCAGGAAACAAGTGTATTATAACTGCAATTTCGTTCTTGAAAATATTATACATGCAATACGTATTTATGCAGTTTAAATCCATGCAAGTGTTCAAAGCACAGAATATTGATGTGCAACACATGGTGCCGTATGTACATTATATTTTCTACGGAAGTCCGGTGATGCCACATAAGGGAAATATCTAATGAGATTCAATTTTATCATTTTCTCTCCCAAGTAAAATTATCTAGCGGTCGCCGTTCAGTTCAATGAATTTGTTTGACAACCAGAACTTATTCAAATTTACTGGCGGCCGGTGTCGCATAATAAAGGTTCCGGGTTTTACGTCCGGCCCAACCTTTATGATATATCCTAAACTTTCCTGGTTTCGTCCTTGTAACAATGTTCCGGTCTGTCTGAATGAGAATAAATAAGTCTTATTCAAAATTTTATAAACTTTTGAAATAATTCTGATAAACTCGTTTTCAAATGTAAACATGATAGTCAGTTAACATTGATATTGTTATTATTAAGGTACTTTACAAAACATTAATGATAACATGAAACCAAACCTACAGATTTTAGTGAATTAAAAATGATTGCGGTATCATAAATATATCATAAAACCACCTAATCAGCCGAAGCTTAAGTGATTGCTTGTATGCGTGTTCGGTGGATGGAAGGGTCCCACACACCCCAGTTAACGAACTTAGCACCTCCTGCTCCGAAAAGCAGGATATATACATATGTCCTTTGAATTGGAGATCCAAACTCAGCAATCACACGTGTCTGACAGTTAAGTAAACAGACATAAAATGTTTAAATTTGCCTTAATCATATTAGTAATTAATTATTGTTTAACCCGATAAAAGTAACTAAAGAAGTAGACGTGTTCGTAAACATTTCATATTTCAAAATCTTAAAAAATCATAGGGCGAACCAATATTATGACGAACCAATTTTAACGCGGCCGGAACGTCTATGACAGCCGGAACGATATATTATAGGTATCTAGCGTTCCCCGGAACGCTAACTGCCGGAACGTATATTATCGACACCGTCCAATACTAAGCAATACTCTTAGATATAGTGGTACGTCTCGTTGGTTTGTTGGTTTTTTGGGGGGTGGGTGGGTGTTTGTTTGCTATTATATTTTCTTTGTTAGGAGATTCGCTGAGCGATGCCAAAATTGACCAGATCTCTCAACAATCATGGCCTAGCCATCAACGATTTCCCAGATATCGGCCACAATCTCCATGGCTTTTTCAACGAGCGCGTCAAGAGAACAGAAATATCGCTTAAAGAGAGCAGAAAGATCGCTCAAAGAGAGCAGAAATATCGCTCAAAAAGAGCAGAAAGATCGCTCAAAAAGAGCAGGAAGACCACCCAAAGAAGAGAGCAGAAAGATCACCCAAAGAAGCAGATCAAGATACTTACAGCTAATCGCCAAAATTTAAGTCAATACAATGAAGTGCGCCCTGGTTTCACACGACTTTTATTGTTTTGTACGAAACGTACGGAAACGTTTACGGCACCTCTTGTTCTCTATGTCGATATAAAGAAGTTGAGTTGTCGCCAATTTGGAACAATTTAACGACTGTTTAAACTCGACAAGCTTCATCTTGATGCAGCTAAACGACATGTTTTTTCTCGCCTTGGTTGTACTTATATCAATATGATGACTTCTGCAAATCGCCAAAAATAAAGTCAATGAAATGATGTCGTCCTGGTGTTTTACACGACTTTTAAAAAATGATATTTGTTGTAAGTCGACGAAAAGATCTCCACTAAATGCCATTTTCATGCTAAAAAGAAAGATGTTTTGACGACATCTTTTCATTAAATCAATTAAGCGACTTGATAAAGTCGCTTTGTACGTCGTTCTGATAACAAATCACTTTTTTTTACTTTCATGTTTCGGATTTGTGAAAACAAGAGCTCATGGACCACGTCGCTCACCTGAGCAATTTGCTTCATAGGAAGCAGAAGTTTGGTGTTTACAATGTGCCACTTTTCAAAGGTATGGAATAAACAAGGCCGTAACCAGTGGGGGTGCACTGGGTGCATGTGTACTCCCATTTCAAAATAAAATGTTAAAACATCTCAGCTTGCGGAGGCTTCGCCCCTGGACCCCTGGATTCATGAGTGTCTTTTTCGTCGTCATAGAAACACTAAATGGTGACTTTTACAAAATTATTTTGTGAGATGTTTAAAGTGAAAGTTCAAATTAATTGTTGTATGGAATAATGGCTTTGAACAAACTGATAACCCAGTCTGAAAATAGTTTAAAGACTAGGCAAATGACTGTACGTCTTGACTGGGTCAATGAATTTGTCTCAACACAAGGACCAATAGCAATAGAAATCAGTTCTGTACATTCACATGTAAACTTTGATACCCTATTGTGGCCCTACGTATAACTCTACCCACAGGGGTCTTGATTGGTAGAAACTTGAATCTCCACTAACGGAAGCTTCATGTAATTTCAACTAATTTTCTGCCCCCCCCCCCCCCCCCCCGCGGGGGCCACTTCGTAATTTTATCGGTAGGGACGTGCCGCTGACATTGCAGACCCTCACCCTTTTCATATATTTTAGATTTGAGAATTGTATACCTTTTCAAATAATTTTCTGGTCAAAATGGTGACCTTTTTCCCATAATGACAAACACTTGAAACTGCAAACTGGATCAAATTAATAGCCATTCATATAATTAATTGAGTAAACATTAACCTTATCATATATTTCATGCTGATTTCTATACCTTGTCATATATTCTGTAGTGGAAAAGGGCTACCTATTCCAGCGCACGTCCCTATCTATTGGTATATAGTAAGTGCCCCCCCCCCCTTCCCCCCCGGGCTGCCCATTAGTTCGTGAGAAGATTTTTAAGTAATACCACCCTATTTTTTGCATTTTTGTGATTATCTTCCCTGTAAAAGGGGTCTGGCAAATTTGAATTCCCTTCACACCCAAGAGTGATTTGTACCAAGTTTGGTTGAATTTAGCCCAGTCTCGGAGCCCAGTAGCTGAAGAAGTAGAAAATGGTGAACAGTTTACAGACAGACGGACAAACCGCTCACTAATGAACCTTCGTTCAGGTGAGATTAAAATGTAAAACAAAATAGCACTTAGCAAGGTCCCCCCCCCCCCCCCCCCCCCCCCCCCCCGAATAACACCTGTTTAAATGGAGTATTTATGGGTTCTTTGGGGGTAAAAAGACACACCAAATATATGTATCATCTCTCTTAAAATTACGCTTTTATGTTTGTTTGGTTTTTGTGTAGTTTTTTCCCCCCTCCCCTTACTTCTTTTCGACCCCATGGAAAAAAATTCTGGATCCGCCCAGGTTGTGTTTTCATGTTCAAAATTATCCGGAGCAGATATTTTGTTTATTCGATATACTTCCGGTTTTTTTTAGGGTAAACACAGGCCAATGCACGTGTTGACGAATTAAGTTTGATTTGGGTACAAGATGCAGGTTTCAAATCCAAATAATGTGAAGATATACAATCTAAGCGCTGGAAAGTCACTACCAGAATGGCTGTCGGATAGGTAAATTGTTTATGCGTAGGCCTAAAACGGGACGATTTAGGCTAAATACACAGGGTTTTGACATAATCTGAGCAAACGTGTAAAACTAGTGTATAAAGTACAAGCTTATCTTTTTAAAAAAATTAGAATGCTAGGGCCATATCTGCTTATCATTAAATCAATAAGAAAGTGGAGAAGTGTCGAATAAGAAATTGAAAAAGTGTTGTAAACACTGAACTGGTAAATACTTAAATGAATCAGATTTTTGTTTTATATCTTAGTAATATTATTTGAACTTTCGTGCATGGTAATAACATAAACTTTGAAGGCAACAAGTGAAAGTGTCAAATATATATGATAAACACAAGTTGGATATAGAGGGAGCCCCCCCCCCCCCCCCCCCCAATAAACAAACCTAAATGTATCAAGATGTAAAGCAAAATTAACCACTGAAAGTAAATTTAAAAAGTCTGAAACCCTCACTATGGCTTCGACCCAGACCTCTAGACAGCTTTCAACGAATCCCCGCTTCCTCTTTCGGCAAATCATGGATCGGCCACTCCAATATATGAACATGGGCACAATTTGCTTTCAAGAATTTCCTTAACTCAATGATGATTTGTGCCAACTTTGATTAGAAATTGACCTGATGTTTTTTCCACGCATGCCAAATGAACATTACACTTTGCCTAAATTGACGTTACCGAAAATTAGCTGGCTGATGGAAAATATCGAAAGAGTTCATTATTTGTAAAGTTATTGTTAGATTACTTAACAGAGCTTCCTGAATAAAGATAGAATATGTATCAGCAATTGTGTTGTTTGCGTAGAATGTATTGGATTAAATGTTTTTAGGGAAAATTAAGAATTCCAGTTCTAACTCCCAAATTGCCGCACTATGGCCGCCAAGCATGAACATTAGCTGCAAAAACACTAACGTATATGTTAGTGCCCGAGGGCGCTAGCAATAATACAAGTATTATAAGTACTATATACACTAGTTTGCTCAGATTGTGTCAAAACCCTATGAAATATACTGTACCCCTGTGAATTACAAAAGGTACATCCACGTATTATATTCAAGAAAAATATGATTAATTTTTATGCCCCTCCCCTTGAAAAAGAGGGGGCATAATGTTTTGCAATTGTTGTTCAGTTGGTTTGTAGACTGTGTTGTCCGGTCAATATCTTTTGACCTCTTTGCTTGATAACAATCAAACTTGGTACAAGGGTTGCCCTTATAGAGTAGATGATCCCTATTGATTTTCAGGTCAAATGTCAAGGTCAAACAGCTGGTCTTAATACCATGTGTTGTCCGCTCAATATCTTTTGACCCCTTTGCTTGATAACAACCAAACTTAGTAAAGGGATTGTCTTTAGAGAGTAGCTGATCCCTATTGATTTTCAGGTCACAAGGTCAAGGTCAAAGCTTTGGTCTTAACCCTATGTTTTGGTGTTGTCTGCTCTATATATATGACCCCTTTGCTTGATAATAACCAAACTTGGCACAGGGGTTGTCCATAGAGAACCTCAGAGATGATCCCTATTGACTTTCAGGTCACAAGGTCAAGGTCAAACCACTGGTCTTAACACCGTGTGTTGGTGTTGTCTGCTTAGTATCTTTTGACCCCTTTGCTTGATATCAACCAAACTTGGCATAGGGTTGTCCTTAAACAGTAGATGATCCCTATTGATTTTCAGGTCACAAGGTCAAATCACAGTCTTAGCCTCATGTGTTGTCCGCTCAATATCTTTTGACCTTTTTGCTTAATAACAACTAAACTGGGTACAGGTGTTGTCCTTAAACAGTAGATGACCCCTATTGATTTTCAGGTCACAAGGTCAAGGGCCAAGAGCTGGTCTTTACCCATGTGTTGTCTGCTCAATATCTTTTGACTCCTTTGCTTGATAACAACCAATTTGGTACAGGGGTTATCTGTAGAGAGTAGATGACTCCTATTGATTTTCAGGTCACATGGTCAAGTTTCAGGTCACATGGTCAAGGTCAAAGCCCTGGTCTTAACCTCATGTGTTGTCTGCACAGTATCTTTTGGTTGCTTTGCTTGATATATGTAACAGCCAAACTTTGTGCAGGGGGAGCCCTTAGAGTGTAAATAATACCTATTGATTTTCAGGTCACATGGCCAAAGATCAAGGTCAATCCATTTGGCTAACGTCAAACTGCTAAAGATTTGTCATATCTTTTATTTTTTTTGTTCAAAACTTTTGACATCTAATCATGAAGTAAATGGTCTTTTACCCTTATTTGTTTAATGATTAGTTTGCCAAGTGTGTAAAGCACCAATTTCATATAGCCATTTTGGATTTTGCACCATGGGAGGCATTTATGTTTTTGAAACATTTCTTGTTTCTTGAAAGATACCTCTAAAGACTATGTAGGTGAAGTAAGTCACAGGAATTGGCAATTTTATCAATAAAGGAGAAATATATGAGATGTGGGTAGAAATACTACCAGTGTCTGTGAGTACAGAGATAGCAGATGGGGGAAAATTGCAAGTGTCTATTAATTAAATAATGGATTATCAGGTCACAATTCACACTTACATATAGACAGTACCAAATGTTATGACCATTCAGTTTTCTTTGAGATGCCTTTGTTTAAAAGCTGAGAGTAGCTTTCATTACTATGAATGTGAGTAGAAGCAAATAATGATAACAAAATGTTAGGTGTCTCTAAAATTAGTAACGTGTCTCTAAAATTAGTAACAGCAATGTTAAAGAGTGACTAATTGTGCCTTGATTATTTTGATTTCTATTTTCAGACAGAGGCGCTCTCTACAGAAACAGGACATCGATGTAAGGAGAAGAATCGAACTCCTCCAGGATTTTGAAATGCCCACAGCCAGTCAATGTGTTGGGGTATCACCAGATGGACAATATATCTGTGCCACAGGAACATACAAACCAAGAATCAAGTGCTTCGACACTGCGCAAATGTCACTCAAATTTGAAAGAGGTCTTGATTCGGATGTTGTCAAGTTTCAATTTCTTGGAGAAGATTATGGGAAACTAGTGTTTCTGCAGTGTGATCGGTACATTGAACTGCATTCACAATTTGGAAGATATTACAGACTCAGAATCCCAAAATATGGAAGAGACATGGCGTATGATTTCCCAAGTTCTGACTTATACATCGGTGGAATTGGATCAGAGGTGTACAGAATCAATTTAGAGCAAGGCCGGTTTTTGAGTCCCCTCACCACTAAGTCTCCAGACATTAATTGTTGTGAGATAAACCCGTCACATGGCCTGCTAGCTTGTGGAACAGCATCAGGAACGGTGGAGTGCTTTGACCCTCGTGTACGCAAAGCTTCGGGAATTTTAGACATTACATATACTGGTCACATTGAAGAAATTCATGAGCTACCAAAAGTTACTGCACTGAAGTTTCGCGATGCATTAAACATGGCTGTAGGAACGAGTACTGGTCATATCTTGCTGTATGATATTCGTTCTAGTAAACCACTGCTAGTGAAAGATCATCAGTATGAACTGCCAATCAAATCAATCCAGTTTCAAGACTCGCTTAATCTTGTTCTCTCTATGGACAAAAAGATCCTTAAGTTGTGGGATTTTGAGACTGGAAAAGCTTTCACGTCAATCGAACCAGGCACAAATCTTAACGATCTAAGTCTACTGCCGAATTCAGGACTTTTATTCATGGCAAATGAAGACCAGAAAATCTTGTCATATTACATTCCAACCTTAGGAACTGCTCCCAAGTGGTGCTCATTTCTGGACAATTTGACAGAGGAGTTGGAAGAAAGCACGGCTCAAATTGTGTATGATGATTACAAATTTGTAACGAGGAAAGAATTGGAGGAACTGGGCCTGACACACCTGATTGGATCGACGTTACTGAGAGCCTACATGCATGGCTTTTTCATGGACAACAGGCTATACAATAAGGCTAAAACCATTGCAGAACCATTTGCCTATGAAGACTACAGAAAAAGCAAGATTCGGGAGAAGATTGAACAGGAGAGAGCTAATCGAGTCAGATTAAAGAAACTTCCAAAAGTTAATAGAGACTTGGCAGAGAAGCTTATGGATGTGAAAGAAATTGGAACCAACAAAAAGAAAGTCAAAGAAACAACATCTTTATTGGAGGATAACAGATTCTCCGCCATGTTCTCCAATCCCGAGTTCCAGATCAATGTGAATAGCGATGAATACAAGCTGGTCAACCCGGTGGTTTCAAAGCTGGACAAAGTACGCAGAAAGAAGCTGGCCAAGATGGAGCAGTTTGCAGAAGTCAGTGATGAAGAGGACAAAGGTCCAAGTGACAGCGATAGCTCAGACGATGAACATACATGGACAAAAGAACTCAAAGAACAGCACAAGAAGCTACGCAAAGAAGCAGCTCAAGTCAGGCATGCAGAGTACTTGGAAAAGAAAAATGCACCAAAATTCTACGAAATTAAAGATGGAGAGGAACTTGATAATAAGAATGTAAGTCAGAAAAAGCTTGCCAAGAAGTCTCTGGCAGAAAGACTGCAAGATACTCAGGATGACGGTTTTATCTCCAAATCTGGTACCCTTGGTAACAGAGAGTTGACCTTCAGTTTTAAGAAAAGTGAGAGAGAGATGAAGAAACAGGAGAAATACAGGGAGCATCATAAAGAACGTAAAAATATTCGACGATCAGCAGGAGATATTACCAAGACTCTGAAGCAGAAACCAAAGTTTTGGTTAGGTAAAAGAGTCAAATGAAACTGAAATAAATGCACCACAGTGCACATATTTGTACATGGTTTTTTTTTTATACCCCTTGCTAGCGGAAGGTGGGAGATAATAGTGATCATATTGTCTGTCCGTTCGTGGGGGAGGGGTCCTAACTCCCATCCGCTACTCCTCTAAAATCACACACCAGAATTCTATGAAATTTTCAGGGATGCTTTGTTACATGATGCCAAATTTTGATCTGAATGATTTTATACCTACAGGGTGGGGGGGGGGTCACCAAGTAAGCTTTTTTGCTTACAGTATTTCTAGTTGGTCTTGTATCAGATGAAAGGAGAAAATTTTTGGCAGGACCTGGAATTGAACTTGGGATCCCTTCACTACTACTCGGGTGCTCCAACCACTTGGCTATCCAGGTCGATGTCCATGGTCCGTATAGTTCAAACCACTGTATTCCTCCTCCTCAATGGTTTTCACCCTTAGACACACAACCCCAATTATGTCACCCCTGGCAGGACTTTTAAGTCCAGAGATGGTCAGCAGTATCAAATAAAACACGAAAAGAGAAGATTTAGGGCTGGGCGGGGAATCGAACCTGGGACTCCTGTATCACTATTCAGGTGGTTTAACCACTGATCTATTCAAGTTGATATCCACAGTCCACTAAGCCTAAACAACTACAGTCTGAAAGAGCAGAAGGATGTTTCCATGGTTACATGTATCTTACAATTGGTTATTTAAATTTTTTCACTATCATACGTATACATATGGGCAAAATTTGCTAGAGGGAAATTGTAAGTAATTTCCTGTCAAACTCTTTATGTTATACTGGAAAATATGTTGTATGTATACTGGAAAAATGTTAAGTGATGTTAATTTTTATGATTTAACTTGACATTTAAATGTATATTATCTTGAAAAATCATCATCTGATACCTTGCATTCAGATTTCATTTCATTTAAAAGGTATACCCATCAACAAAATCAGATTAAAAAGTGGGACATTTGGAGACATTGTATTTGTACTATCTGTCTCCATCCATGACAAAATCTTGTGACCACTTCTCCTAAATATCCCATCAGATAGACTTGAAACTTTGTGCATTGCTTCATTGCCATTTGTAGATGTGCATATTAATGGGACAGGAGGATCCAAAATTTTCCTTAATATTATGGTGGATATAAGAGGGGTGGAGGGTGTAAAACAAGGCAACACAAATGTAGCATCCCCTCACAAGAAGACATATAAACTATTGTCAATTTTGAACTTCAAAATCAATAGGGTTCATCCACTCTTCATGGGCAATTTTTGTGGAAGGTTTGATGATTCTTTGATGGATGCTGTGTCATTTATCTTGTTCACAAGGAATTTAAGCAAATATCAATAGTGACCTTGACCTTGAAAACCAACAAATTTCATCCCCTCTATGAACAACATTTGTGGAAGGTTGATGATTCTCTGATGAATGCTGTGTCTTCCATCTTGATCACAAGAATTTTAGTCAATAGTGACCTTGACCCTCGACCTTGAAAATCTATTCATCCATTCTCCATAAGGCATTGGCAACATTTGTGAAAGGTTTGATGGTTCTCTGGTGGATGTTGTGTCTTCTATCTTGTTCACAAGAATTTTAGTCAATAGTGACCTAGAAAATCAATAGGGTTCATCCACTCTCCATGGGCAACATTTGTGATAAATATTGTGTCTTCTATCTTGTTCACAAGAATTGTAGGCAATAGTGACCTTTGATCTTAAATATCAGTAGGATTCGTCTCTCTATGGGCAACATTTGCGGAGGGTTGGATGACTGTCTTCTATCTTATTCACAAAATCAATCTTGACCTTTTTCCTTGAAAATCAATAAGGTACAACTACTCTCCATGGGCAACATTTGTGTAAAGTTTGATGATCTTCTGATGAATGCCCTTGCTTCTGTCTTGTTCACAAGGTTCTGGACACACACACACTGTGATGCTACTTCCCAACCACAACTACCCCATGGGGATCCGGACTAGAATAGGTCCTCAGTACCCTTTGCTTGTCGTAAGAGGTGACTAAATGGGCGGTCCTTCGGATGAGACTGCAAAAACTGAGGTCCCTTGTCACAGCAGCTGTGGCACAATAAAGATCCCTCCTTGCTAGAAGGCTATAAGCGCTGAGCATAGGCCTAAATTTTGTAGTCCTTCACTGGCAATGGTGACATCTCCATATGAATGAACAATTCTTGAACGGGACGTAAAACAATATGCAACTATTTGTGAGGGAATAACTTCTGTACACTTTTCTCTTGTACGACTTATCAGATAAAACTTGAAACTTTGTACAGTGCTTCATTGCCATTTGTAGATGTGCATATTGTCTGGACAGGAGGATCCATTGATATTTTCTTTAAAGTTATGGTGGATCTAAGAGGGGTGGAGGGTGTACAATAGCTTGTGAACACCTCTCCTTCTGTATGGCTTATCAGATAGACATGAAACTGTGTACAGTGCTTCACTGTCATATTGTCAGGATAGGAGGATACAATTATTTTTCTACACATGGTGGATCTATGAGGGGTGTGGATGTGAAACAAGGTTAAACACCAATTTGAAAGTATAACAGTCTTGCCATAAAGAATCTATATATAAAGAAGAGGTACTGTGAGCAATGCTCAAATGCCCAAATTTTTTGTCTCAAGGGAAGTCCATATGTCTCGTATGGTGACTCTAGGTTAAAAGGATAACACTTAAGAGCCCAGAAACCAGTTCGTCTACTGATGGATGGAAAGACAACCAGTATAACACACATCCCCCCCCCCCAACTTTATTGCAGGGGGTATAAATATGAAAGCCCTACGGTGCCCACTTGAGATAGTTCAGGAGATAATGAATAGGTTAGTTATTTTATGCTCCCCGAAAAATAGTGCACCGCCAAGCCAGTACATGATACGCCCGC
>CAJDSM010069669.1:0-13717 GCA_903981925.1 Ostrea lurida
CAATCACAAACTACCAGTTTATTGCTCATGGTAGAGGGGCCCTAAAGCATTGGCAATGGACAGCTTGTCAAAGTCGTGGGAGGGGATCTTGGGGTAAGCTTTTCCCGCGATCGCATTGATACCCAGAATTCTAGACCACGTGTCCAGATTCAATTGCAGAATACTATGATCACTCCGAGGTGCCACGCAGACCATGGTTCCATCGGATTCTCTCTTTGTTGCACGACATGCCGTGACTAATCCCTTCTCTCCCAGATCTACTGAGGAAATGGGAACGGACAATAATCATCCAGATCCAGAATTCTTTGAAGTTGACAAATCTGGCCTAATTCGGGAGTAGAAGCAGACCGTCAGGAATTTCAGACTCGGCTGGCAAACTTATGTTGGCGGCCTTGAGAAGAGGTAAAAATGTCTACTCTTCTCAATACAGAATCTTCAGCAGCTGGTGTTTGGAAGCGAAATTTCCATTACCTGCTTCTCTGAATGAAGCTTTGAATTTTTTGGCTTTGCTTCATGATTCAGGAAAGCAATATAGAACTGTTTGTGTTTACCGTTCTATGTTATCAAATGTTTTGAGTACGGTTGATGGGAAAAACATCGGAGAACATCCTAGTGTTGTAAGACTCTTGAAGGGAGTATTTAACACCAGACCCCCAAAGAAACAGTTCCGGAATGGGATCTAGAATTGGTTTTGAAGGTTTAAAAAGGCACTACTTTTGAGCCTATGGAGAAAGCTCCACTCAAATTAGTAACATACAAATTTGCCCTGCTGCTGGAGATTGTCACGGCCAGAAGAGTTAGTGATCCGAGTCACTTAGCTATCGAGGAATTCTGTAGGATCCAGAATTCTACAATCACTTTTTGCCAACAAACTTAGCCAAGGCAGATGGCCCATCTCACTTTTTAAAGGAGATTGTTATTTCCCCTTTTCCTGACAAACTACTTGACGTAAGGAGGGTGATGATGTATTACTTAAAAGCTACTGAAAAACTAAGGATGTCTAAGGACCCAATATCCTTACTCAGATGTTTGTCGAAACCTTATAATCAAGGTTCTCCTCAAACTATATCTAAATGGATCATATCAACCATTAGACTTTGTTATGATATATCAGAACATTTTGATGCTCCTTCAGCGAGAGTTCACTCAGTGAGGGCAATAGCTCCGAACTGGGCTTTAAAGTAGCTTCGAAGGAAGCCTTAATGGAAGCTGCGGACTAGAGGACCCAGACATCCTTCATCCGGCATTACTTGCGCCATCTGGACCAGTATAGGGGATAGTTTGGAAGGGCAGTGCTTGAGGCTGGGGATATGGTGGATTCAAACACACCCTCCTCCTAATGGTGAGTACTGCTTCTAAGTTTCCATAGGATATATAGAGATAAGTATCACATGTGAAACGAAGTAAAATTAGAGATCTAAGTTTTACGAGCGAACATGTGATACTTACCTACCCTCCCTCTTTCCCCCTGTGTTTGTTAGCCTAGTTGTTACCTAATGCTTATGGCTCAGTTTTGAGAAAAAGCACATGGTATTAGGCGCATGCGCGGGAGTTGGGGGATCTAAAAGGAGCGTTTTTCTCTGTGGTTGAGTTGAGGTACTAGACAGGGAAATATCCATAGGTTATATAGAGGTAAGTATCAAATGTTCGCTCGTAAAACCTAGATTTATGAGAGAAATCTCTAATTTTGTATGCAAGGTCTTTTTCTAGGAGGCTCATAGGCGCTACCATGGTCATTCACATACCATAGGCGCTACCATGGTCATTCACAAACATCACTTGTAAGCTAAGAGTTACTGCAGAAATTAGAGCAGATCTACAATGTAAATACTTACAATGGGGTCACAGTTTTCTCCCACAACATATGGATGGATTGATTGATTATTTGTTTGTTTTTCGTTCCGTTGAGAATATTTCACCCATTAAGACGTCACCGTTGTCGGTGAAGGGCTGCAAATTTAGACCTATGCTTACCACTTGTGGCTTTTAGCAGCAGTGAGGGTTCTTTTGCGTGCCACACCCGCTGCGACACGGGACCTCCATTTTTAAGGTCATTTCCGAAAGACCCTCGATTCTCACTTCTAAATGCCGAGCTCTTGGCGAAGGAGCAATCACTACCTATTTTAACGTCTTAGACTTACGCGGCCAGTCCGGCCTCCCGGTAACGAGGCGAGAGCTCTACCACTGAGCCACTGCGACTGGTTACACACGTAAGGACATCAGACACTTCTTTACAGGTATTTACAGACAAATTATTTGTGTGTGTGTGTGTGGGAGGGGGGTGTTCCAAGTGGAGGTTTAGGGATATTTTATGACCCCGCCATAAAATGGCCGGGGGGCATATAGTGTTACCCTATTCCGTCATCATTTGGTTTCCGTTTATTGTCTCTGCAACAGTTAAACACAATCAACTCAAATTTGAAATATGGATATGTCATAGGAATATGCAGGTCAAGTTCGAATTTGGTCATGGTCTGATGATTTTTGACAAAGTTATCCCTCTTGAACTTAGGGAAAAAAAGAAGAAATTTTCAGTTTCTGCAACGGTTGCACACAATCAACTCAAATTTGATATATGGATACGTCACAGGAATATGTAGGTCAAGTTCGAATTTGGTCATAGTCCAATTATATTTTGACAGAGTTATTCCTCTTGAACTTAGAAAGAAGTTTCCGTTCATTATCTCTGCAACAGTTGCACACTTAATCTATGGATACATCACCGACACATCTAGTTTTCTGGGAGTTAGACGCAATCAAAATGACCACTACATTGGGCCCAGTCCAAAGTCATTGAGGATTTGACCTTCTTAGAATTATATTCGGACCATTTGGCAGTAGTCATATGGCAAGAATTTTTGGCAAACAAACGCATCCTTTTTCACATTGAAAACATGACTGTTATCCATGCTCTTAACAACTCAACATCAAAATCAAGCAGAGTCATGCAGGTTGTGAGGGATTTAGTCCTTATTAGAATTCAGGACAACATCGCAATAAATGCATTTCTCGTTCCCAGTGGCAAACATTCCGCCAGTTGGCACCAGATGCAGAACAATGGCCTACAACTCTCCCATACCAAATATGGAAAATTTGACAGCCAAATCGAAACATGCAAAGGCAATTGCAAAGATAACGAATGTTCAGTTATCAATTTCGTAAGTCCCTTATAGAATACAAAGACAAGAGTTGGGCAAACACGAACCCCAGGAAACACCAGAGGTGGGATCAGGTGCCTAGGAGGAGTAAGCATCCCCTGTTGACCGGTCACACCGCCGTGAACCCATTGCTTTGATCAGGTAAACGGAGTAATCCGTAGTCAAATCAGTATATGAAAAACGGCCTAACAATCAACATTTCACCCAATGGCAGGCCATACTGGCAGATTAAATTGTTGTAACGACATAGAATTTACGAAATGCTGCCCTTTACGTGAACTGTTGAAACCTGCATGTTTGTAAGTAGCCTGCATCGATTTAAAAACTGATCATACGCAGAACAAGCTCTTGCGTATCGAATAAGTTGAGAGACATACATACCATATGCAGGTGATGATGGAATATTGCTACATAAGTATGGGAAGTTGACGATGGAGAAGCTGAAATCGCCCCGTTTGTCATAAAGTTGAGTAGCTAGTTTGCCGTTAATGTCTATGTTCAATAGAATATCCAAGTACGAAGCAGACTTTTAAGACCATGAGGTGTCCTTTATTTCTAGTTCGTTGGGATATATTGAATCGACATATGAATGAAAATCATTATCATAAAATGTCAAATTAAAGGCCACCGCTAGAGATATTTTCTTTTCTTGAAGAAGCTTTTGGATGAATTGTGCCTCATAAGACTATAAAAACAGATCAGCTAACAAAGGAGCACAATTCATGTCCATGGGAATTCCAACAGACTTTTGGAAGACCTGATCGCCAAACAATATGTAAAGATATTGTCAATGAGGAACTCCAGCATTGCTTTGATATCAACTTTAGAGTACTTGTGTGTAGAATCAGAGTGGAGTTTAACTAGGTAATTTTTAGAATGGCTTGATATGAATATTTTCTTTTTCCATGTTTGTTGCAGAAGCAACTGTCTATAATGTCAAAAGTCTTGTCTTAAATTTACCGTGCGGAATGATCGTGTAAAGTGTTGAAAAGTCATATGTTTTGATGTTGTTGATATGAGAAAAATTCTGAGATTTCAAATTCACTAGAATTTCTTTAGAGTTTTTATAAATTCACATTTGATTTACACCACTCCTGGCATATGTAGTTTCACAATACGTCTGAAGTCGCTCCTTGACAGCTGTCAATATTTTCGTGAGAGTAAAGCAGACGGGCTTGGTTGAACATTTACTAGATCCAGCAATGTATCTTTGTTTGTAATTGGTTTTTATGAAGTTTGGCAATTGTATAGGTACTGTAATTCATTTATCGTTATTTATGTATACCAATAACAAACCACTGGTCCACACGATACCGGACCCGTGGGGATCCGGGTTAGAATAGGTCCTCAGCATCCACTTGCGTGTCGTAAGAGGCGACTAAATGGGGCGGTCATTCGGATGAAACCGCTAAAACCGAGGTCCCGTGTCACAGCAGGTGTGGCACGATAAAGATCCCTCCCTGCTCAAAGGCCCTGAGTGCCGAGCATAGGCCAAAATTTTGCAGCCCTTCACCGGCATTGGTGACGTCTCCATATGAGTGAAATATTCTCGGTGGGACGTAAAACAATAAATAATCAATCAATCAACACGATACCAGTTCAATGCAGCTTCCCAAAAGGCTCTTCATCAGTAGGTAAACTAGGCCACTACACAGTTTAGAATTGGCATGGCAACAGACATGCCCATAAATGGGGTGTCAGAACAAATTATTAAAGCATGAGAGAGGTGGAAATCACAAGCTTGCTCTTCTTATGTCAGAATGTAGCGCTTCTTTGAAGTTAAACCCAATAACCCAAGCAAAGTTTTTCAGGTGGCTTGAAAACACTTGGATTGTGCATGGGATCCTCCATTCCCTATTGGGCGGGGAAAATGGCAGTTATCCAGCCAGGTGTCAGGAATCTATGGCATGTCATACGTTGCAATATTTGATCTTTTCCATTTGCATTGTATAATTTCCATTCGTATTGTATGTATTGACAATGTTATAGGAATCTGAATTTACCTTTATGCATCAAACGGCAGAAGGAGAATGCATTGTCATCAACTCGACCCGCACATTCTGAGCTTGCTGAGAAACCACACACCTCCAGATTTTTTATTATACATTTGGGTTCAAATGCCCTGAGTACAGAAGGTTTGACAAGCAAAAAAATCATTCAGGAAATTCAATGTACATTGTACTTTCCTTCACTATAATGCAATTCAAAGGGCTCTATGCAATGGAATAATATTTTATTGTGATTGCAAAGGATTTTCTTCCCCGAGTTAAAAGTTAAAAAAACCTGCATCAAATAACAGAGTTATCGATCCCGTAATGTAGCTATTTTTACCTGTTTTCAAAATCCAATCGAGTTAAAATAAAAACGACCGAAAACGTCTTGCCACTTAGATGTGCAAGAAAAATTGATTTTTTTTTAAAAGTAGGACAATAAACAGGAAAATTAAGTGATATGCTTTGGAGCTGGAGGGTTCTGTCATCTCCCACGAAAACATCACGAATTTTGTTTTATCTGTTCAGATACGATGGGGCACACCTATAAGGAGCAGGGACAACTTATATCTCCAGTCTCTTCAGCCCGGGGGGGGGGGGGGGGGGGCTTCCTATATACTAATAGATAGGGACGTGCCGCTGGAATAGGTAGCCTTTTTCCATTTCAGAACATATGACAAGGCATAGAAATCAGCATGAAATATATGATAAGGTCATTAATATTTGCTCATTTAAATATATGATAGCCTTCTAATCTGCAGCTGATAAATCTTACACAAGTAAACATAGTTAATTCGGTTTTAATTTGATAATATGACAGACCCAGTTGATGGCGTTGATAGAAAGGAAATTTATGACCATTTTGTCCATCCCTGTATTGTTTATCAGCAGCAGTTCCCATGACTGTCATATGGGAAAAGGTCATCATTTGAACAGAAAATTATATGAAAAGGTTACAATTCTCAAATCTAAAATATATATGAAAAGGGGGGGTTCTGCGATGTCAGTGGCACGTCCCACCCATAAAATTATGAAGTCCCCCCCCCCCCGAGCTCTTCTGAGAGTGCTTGAAGATCTATGTGGTTAATTCTAGCTCATTTGTATATCATATATGTGTAACTTGCTTAATTCCGCTGGAACTATTAAGGAGAAAGTTTGTTTAGGGTGATGGAAATTATATTGTATCAATGTATGGGGGAATTTTGGGACATTTCTGGACTTAGTTTTCAACCATCTGTCCACCAAGACTCAACTATCTTTTGGAGAAGATATAAACCCTCATTTAATTTCAATGGAAAAACCCTCATGTAGGGTACCATTTGGGCCCACAAGTGTCTGCCAGACCTGGGACTTTCTCCACCTCGTACAAAAGGAGGGGAGTAATCACTACCAGGTAGCAATCTCTTGAAAACAGGGTGAACAGAGATGTCCCGTTCACGTGTTTTTGCCAAATATTGGGACTTCTCTAGCACTTGTGTTCACACAAGGGGCCCCGTACGCACCTCATTTGTTGGTATCTCGGTGACACCCCCCAGGCCTGTGAATTGTATTTAAATGTACTAGTAAGTGAGTAATGCGGCAAATCACTGCCAATGTCCTGTTTAGTGTATATTTAGATTATTGTTACTTGTGACTGAACAACGGATTGCCTGAGATGCTGACTGAATCTTCGTATTGCTTGTAATTGAGTATGATGAATGGATCTAAAAAGCATGTTTCACTTTATCATAAGGTAGTTGTGATGTGATATGATGTTATAACTGTGTTGGAATGCTAACTCAATTGTCCCCGAACACCTCCCCATGTCGGAAATGGTGGCAGAAAAAATATTTTGATACCAGAAATGGACTTATCCTTACTGCTTGTATTTTTACTTTCAGTTTCCAATCACCAAAGAGTGTTCTGACCCCACGTCAGCTCCTCCTATATACTCTGACATCCATCACGGCCCTTCTTCATCACCGCAAGATTGTCAGATGGTCGATCTGGATTTCTGTTGCTAGGTCTGGATATATCCAAGTTACCTTGTGTACTCTTCAATGGGGAAGAATGGTTTCACCAATTACAAGGTCGTTCCGTTCACAAAAGTCCGCAAACAGCCCATCATTCTCAGTGCATGATTCCTCATGACGAGTTCCCTTCCCGAGTTGTTGCTCCCCACTTTGGCGTTGAGGTCGCCCATCACAATAATGACATCTCTCTTTGGTGTTCTATCTGTCACAGTCTGAACCGGAGCTGCTGGTAGAACTCCTCCTTTGCTTCTGGGTCCGCAACGTTTGTAGGTGCGTAGCACTGGACAATTGTCACTTTCTAGAACTTTGAATGGAAACGAGCTGTAAAATTCCGCTTGCTCTCTTGGTCAGCATGAGTCCAACTCCACTGACATGGTTGTCGTTCTCATTTGGTGGTCCTGAATAGCAGCAGGTATCCTGATGCTAGCGTTACTTGTCCATTTGTTGTTCGTCGGACTTCGCGAAGTTCCATTATTTCCAGTCGATATTTCTCCATTTCCTAGCAGATTTCCCTGTTTCGTATAATGTTTTTTCATTCCATACTCCAATCTGTGTGGCGGTCATGGGGAAGAGAAAGTTCTGCAAATCAGCTCCCCGATGGGTTTGGCTGGTCCGTTTCATACGCTCTCCCCTGGTCGTTTTCCATGATCCTCTGATATTAGTTTCTGTAGCAGTAGTGTTTTACAGGGTGGGATTGATGGGTGTGGTTGCTGGGCATGGTTACAGGATGGGGTTGCTGATTAAATGTTGAGTTTACAGTACTAGTTTCTGTAGCAGTAGTGTTTTAACAGGGCGGGGTTGCTGTACTAGTTTCTGTGGCAGTAGTGTATTTACAGGGTGGGGTTGCAGTACTAGCTACTGTAGCAGTAGTGTTTTTACAGGATGGGGTTGCTGGGCGTGGTTGCACGGTGGGGTTGCTGGGCATGGTTACAGGGTGGGGTTGCTGATTAGATGTTGATTTTACAGTACTATTTTCTGTAGCAGTAGTGTTTTTACAGGGTGGAGTTGCTGACCCCACGCCCAATTGTTTCCACTGTGCCCGAGCTTGGGACCAGCAAGTGGCTCTAGGGAACCACTAGGTGCAGTTGTGTTCAGGTAGTACTTTACCAAAATTGTCAATTTCATGATTCCAGGGGCAGGGGTTTTTGTTCCATTATCATAGTTTAGTATCTAAAAGACTTTTTAAATTTTGTTATATCAAGTTGATAGTAGAGCAAAACAAAAAATCCTTTTCTTTTAAATTTTTGAAAACCTGATTTGTAATTCTTTAAGCTTAAACGGCACATTTAATCTAATACGAATTTCTTCAAAAGTCGTTATCTTGGAGGTGTGTTGAATAAATAACGGTATTCTGACGTCATAGACGTTATCGTGACAGCAGAACGTCTGGTTGAATGATACTATATTAGAACGCCACAGAGAACTTCACTTTAATTACATGCTTGGATTACAATATTTACATGTAAAAGAGAACAAAAAGTGAGAAGATCACTTAATTATAGCGGGTACTCTTAAGGGCATACGCAATGTGAACACAAACTTTTTTCTATCTCCAAAATTGAAGACTTCCAATGATAAAAATAAGAGTTACAGAAATCTCAAACATCATTCAATCCCTTCAGAATTATTTGATAATGATGAAAATATAATCATACAACTACTGACAGTGTTTTTGCAGTATGTATATGTACAGGTGCATTGCATTTGCTTTCTCCAAAGAGAGGTAACTCAGAATTCTAGTATGAATAATTGTGCAAATTACATTCTTCATCAACTGTTATCTTTTCCAAAACCCAGGAAATATGGTCTGATTTTTTCTCAAAGAATATCTAAGGGTACTATGATTTTATATTAAGAATAGATCTATAAAACATATACAGATAACGAACGTTGCGTATGACCTTAAATGCCTTTGCCACTCTTGTTGGCGTCTATCAATATCATGAAACCGGAAGAGAATTATCTTTTATTTTCAAAAACTTCTTTGTGTATTATCAATCAACTTTTACTAAATCAATTCTTTTGTTGAGAACAGTATTTAAACCCAAGCACATCCGTACTCGGGACTTCTGAGTGCCAAACCTTGCAACAAGATAAATATCAGGAGCTCTTTTTCATTAAGAAATATTTAACTTTTTATTTGGATATTGTTTTCTCTCAAACCGCATTCATTCCCCAGGATTATTATTTTGTTATTTGGTATTTATCTTACATGTTACTCAACTTTATTAAAGATTTTTCAAACTTTACTTATAACTAGTACTAATTGTAACGGGGACCGACGGATTGTTCCTCCCAAACATTCCCCCATTCAGCAAGTGGTTGTCATTTTGTGAATTTGCAAGCGATTTTTACACATACCAAATATCGATAATCTTGAATCATAATCTGTACCCATGACACACCTATAAATTAAAAAAAATGTGTACTTTTTTGTCTATACGTTCAGTAAAAAACATGGAACAGGAGAGCCGAAATATGTATATGAAAAAATGATGTGTTGCACGCATGTTTGCCATTATACAACATCTGCTGCTCACAATTTTTTTCCACAATAATAATCTCCCTGTTAGATTTTTGCACAAGCATATACATGTACTATGATCATAATTACACTCCAAAAGCCTCATTAAAGAGAGAGATTAAGCACTATCCAAGCATGCCAATTGCAATTTCAGCGCACGTGCAGAGCCGGACAACCAACACCCGAGGCGAATACGCTGAAATGTGGAAGACTTACGTTGGCATAACAAGACGAGAATCTGATGATTGGTGAGCCGGGCGGCGGATAAGATTTGACATCAACCAATTAACCCAAAGAGTCCCAATACATAAAGGCTGAATATACTTTTTCAAAACCTAATTCATTCAAATTGGAAAAGATCTCATAGAAAGTAGTAATACAATTTAGAATCATCAGAAAAATTTACAATGCACGGCGCCGATTCACGGCGCACATGCCAAAATAAGCCACTGTATAATAAAACGTATAAATTTTTTCTTGACACCGATTATCCTTTAGGCCAACTCCATGGTCATAAAATTACAGACGGAGTAAAAAATTCTTTGAAATTTGATCTTCAGTCTTTTAATCTCGAAGTTATGGCCATTTTAGTATCCCCCGAGAACTTAAATGTACGACAAAAAAAGTAATGGCACGTTGCACCATCGTTGCACTCTGTGAGAAGTCCGATAGCAGTATTACTTTTATACCAATAAATTCAAAAGACGTTTCTAATATGATATGACACCCCAAGTAATTAATTTGATATTGTTTGGATCAGTTTTAAGGAAAGTTACTGACAGAACACTGGAAGGGCAATTTCAAAATCGGTCCAACATCAGAATTCAGCAACGCGCAATGCGCCGTGCTGAAAATGGAGATTCTTGACTATAACCTCCTTAAGGGACCGATCAAGAGATCAGTTACTCACATGATTCCAATTTCAAAATGATTTTCACAAGAAACAAAAACTTATGGGAGTCAATATCGAAGAATTGGTACCTTTAAAAGACGCGATGACGTGACCATGCGCATGCCGCCTCCATGCCAATCTATGTGTAGTAATGAGATAGAAGCAACTATCCAGTAATGTGTCTGAATACGTTATGCCAATTTTTATTACTCACTGTTGATAGAACATAATAGATACTCATTGAAATTGAGCTGAATCTACCTATATATATGCTTGCAATATCATTTCATTATCTTAGATTTATAAACAAAGTTAACAAGGGCAAATTTGTATTTAATCCAATTCAAAAATTGGCAGCACACTTGTTATTGCACGCACGGTGCAAATTCGAAATTTTGAAACTATACAATCAATTAAAAGGGTCTCAAGTTATTCTACCTACCTGTGAATAATTCAAATGATTTAATGCCAAGAATAAAAAAAAGTTTAGACTTGATCCGAAGTTAGGAGCCAAATGCCAAAATTGCACGGCTCCATGCAACGGTAAACCGAAATATCTTTAGTCGTGAAGGAGTAAACTGATGATTCAAAATTGAGTAAATGGTGAAATCCTTTACTTTATTTATCGGGATCTTCAAAGAGCATGACCATTTATCGTGCATGCATTTGCCCAGAAAAGATAATGACATATCGTTCCGCACCTTCAGGAAAGGATTTTGGAATTGACTGAAATAAACAAATAAAGTTAAATAATGATAAGATCTTTATTTATTTTCTCATTTGAACAAATCATTTCCTTTAAAAAAGGTTTCATAAGTCGATGGTCCCATGTAGAAGCGATTCCTTGAGAACACTTCGGGACAAAAAAAAGCCAAAACACGACATAGTACCCGGAGAAAATATTGAAAATTTTTTTTCAAAGTAATCTAAAAGTAAAGAAACTAAAAATAAATAATAACTGAGTACTATTGTTAACGGGGCACGTTACAGATGTTCTTCCCCAACATATTCCCCCATTCAGCAAAAGTTGGTTGACAGTTTTGGTGTTCAATTCAAGAGTGTTTTTAGCGTGTGATTATACATACCAGTTCTGTACATGAGACACACTTTTCTAACGTTCAGTAAAGTGACTGGAACAGATTGAGCCCGAATATACGTATTCTGACAATTGCACATGAATAACATTTCATTCCAATAAGCCTCCTTAAAAGAGATAGATGTATGTTACATCTCGAATATATTGCTACATCAAGATGTTCAGGCCATCGGTGTGAGGCCGTGTGCGAGATATAATGATTTTGACATCACGATTAACAAAGACAGTTCCAATACATATCTGAAATATAACATTTCAAAACTATTAATGTAAATAGAAAGATCTCATAGAGTAGTATTTTAAGAATTTGACACAGAAAATTACACATGCCGCGCATTCACGCGCGACAGCGAATTTGATAAAGAAATTTTTCTTGACATCATTCTTTAGGCACTCGTGTCATAAACTTACAGTAGAAATTTGTAATGATTTTCAGACTTTAATTCAAAAGTTATGGCCATTTTAGTATGCGAAGAAATGACGAAAAAGTAATGCAGCTGCATTCACGCGCACGTGAGTACGATAGAGTATTATTTTGATACCATTCAAAAAATACATTCCAGATGAATACTACCATATTATAATTTGATATGTTTGCATCATTTATTAAGGAAAAGTTACGACAATTTCAAAATCGTCCAATCAGAATTCAGCAACCGCGTATGCCGTGCTGAAATGGAATCTTTGCTATAACCCTCTCTTAAGACCATCAAATGTACTCACAATATCAATTGTTAAATGATTTCAACAAAAACACAAACGTTTATGGTCAATCGAAGAGATTGGACCTTTAAAAGACGATGCACGTGCATGCGTGCAAGGCTCTGCGGTTTTGCAATTTTTATTACATCACTTGTGTAGAAACTTTATATTGTCTACCTCATGCTGTGAATATCAATTTCACTATTTTATTTATAACAAAGTTACAGAGCGATTTTGTATTATCCAATCAAAATGCAGCACACGTGCACGCACGTGCAAATCGAATTTTGACCATAACCAATCAATTAAGTGTTTCATTATCTACTTACCTTGTGAATATCAATTGATTTCATTGAAGAATAAAAAAGTTAGACTGATTCCGAAGTTGGAAGCCAAAAGATGCAATGCTCGTGCATGCACTCAGGCATTGCATTTTCAACAAAAGACATTCGTTCCGACAAAATCCTACATGATGCTATAATTATCATCCTAAAAAGGTTTTCATCTGCTGATCCCTTGAGTAGTTTCTGAGAACACTCCTGGACAAAAATGTCACGGAAGAAGAAAGAAAAGAAATAATAGACTAGACGCCTTGTTGTCTCGACAACAAAATGTCTTCCGTTCCTGACAGTGAACTTGGTAGATACGAGTCGTAAAATGTAAAATATCTTCAAGTGTCACCAAGTAAAATTCTTACATTTCTAACACATTGAACATGATATAAGTCTGAAAGCTTGCAGAAAACTCCAACAATAAAATGATGTAAAAAATGAAGAAATTGAGAATTTCACAACAACGAAAGTAAGACATTTTTTTAAAAAATAGTGAAATGTCACGAAAGTAAAAGCTTAATATCTCTAGCACATGCTCATACAGGATATAGTGTCTATCATCACTGAAGATTACATTTTCTACATAAATCATTTTGAGTAAAACTCAAAATAAACTTTAAAACCGGAAGTCAATATCTTCGGACCGGAAGTGTAATTTGTCAAAAAAAAAACGGAGTTTATAAACTCGTACTCATAGAGTTTTCAACCTACAAGAAATCATAAATCTATTCGACGGCGATTTATAGTACCGTGTTTCGGTACAGACTTGATTACAAAGTGCAAATAGCAGATTAATCTCGAAATAGCGTCCAACCGAATTGTTATTTTTTTTGCATGATCTACATTAGGTCTGATCACATCTCAATACTGTACTCAAAAGACATTTCAACTGAAAAATAATGTGAAAAATATGGAAATCTTGAAAAAAATGATTTTTTTGAAAAACGAAAGTAGACGCTCTAGTTTTACACGATAAATGAGTAAGTGTCGTCCCGAACGCCAACATTACT
>CAJDSM010069678.1:3674-13852 GCA_903981925.1 Ostrea lurida
AAAGGTCTTCCACAAAGAATAAACATACTGAACAAATATGAAAGGTTTAACTCTATAATGGTTTTGACAGCTAGAGTCCGAACAAAAATGCAATTCCCTTGAACCTAAGTTGATTCTGGGAGTAAAAAAGACATGACGATGCACTGACTTATAATGCATGTTGTCTAAACTTGACATGATTAAGACATCCTTTTATCAAGTTCCATTATGCTAATGATTGTAGGGGACTTTTAATTATGGTTTTGCAAAACAAAGTGACTCGCTTGAGCTGTGGTTTTTTAATTCAGTCAAGTTCAACCACTTCTTAACTTATCTTAAGCCTCCCCAGCATGCTTAATTGGTTGGTAATTCCTGTTGCCTTGAAGCCCCTACACTTTTAGCTACATTGTGTGACTGATAAAGCCCCGTGGTCTCTAACAGCACGTCCTCATTAGATTAAGACCGTCAGTCTTTACGGCTCTGGGGGTACTGAAGTCCCACGTCCATTATAAATGATCAATACTAACTTCTCCCTGGTGATCAGGATGTTGAAATTTGGATATAACCAGTTTCACCGCCTTTACTTGAATGTTATCAGTCAAATTCAAGCCAATTCTAAAAGAAATGTATATACGAAACTAAACTACAATAACACTACATATCACTTATATATAAACAATTTTAGGTTAATTTTGTGTGAAATCGTCCACTTTAATTCTGACAACATGTTGTATATGATATTTGACCATGCACTATAAGCTTTAAATAAAGCTACAAAATAAGAAGCAAATTCACCCACTTCTTACTGGCTGTATCTTCATTTAGTTTTCTGTATAGCTTCAGCTACAATATTTGGCAGATGAAGCCAAAATATCCTGGTCAATTCTTGACTATACTCAATCAGGACTTCTTCAATCTGAGTTCTGATCAGTTATTCATGGCACAGAAAAGCGCTTCTGCTTAGTTACACGCAATCAGGGCTAGTTCGGATCGCTATATACCCAATGCACGACTGTCCTAACGAGGCCTGGGACAATATCAGAGGTTAATATTTCCATTAATTGAATTATTCTCAGCCCGCTTTTCTCTGTATTTCTACTTACAGCATCTAAATACACTGTCAGGTTTTATACATTTAATTGCCACATAGACTCATCCCAATGATAAAGAAAAAAAAAAAGAAGAAAGAATTCTAATAGGGTTAATGAAAAACATTTCAAACAATTCATTGACTTTAGGGGCAGATTCAGATTTTTGATTTTTTTCCCCCAACAAGTAGTTTGTTTTTTATTTTTTTTAAAAGTGAACTTGTGACACAAAACAACATACCTTTAGTATATATATACTGTTCAAAAATGGGATTGTTGCACCAAAACCACCCAAAATAACCGTATTATGCATACTTTGCACAAAAAAATTCAACCAATTTAAGACTCATATCATGCCTTAATTCCCCTCCCCAGGGTGAGGCTGCCATCATCAGCAGCACAACCACACCCTCTGAATTTGTTTACTCATCATTAGAGTTATACAGAAAATAGCATAATATATATTACTGTATATTTGATGGATCAAAAATTGTCAAATAAATCCACTAACTATACTGTACGATACAACTTGTACCTGCACTAGCTGCCCCGTTGCATGCATCATTATGTAGCCTATAGGCATCCCTTTATTTGCTTTACACAACATGAGGAAATAATTTCAATAACAGACTATTTTTATTAAACACCTAAAGGATACCACACAGGTCTGAGATACATACGGTGATGACTTGTTTTTGATCAATGCATTATTGATATCTATAGAGCTGCATGGTAATTGAAATCATACATTGTGACCTGAGCTCAATCAACCATGAATTACAAATGTACTTGGGTGATATAATATATATATCATGCAATTCAAAATTACCAACGATAAATTATTAATATAAAAATTTATTGACATTTGACATATTGGAGTTGCTTTTCTTTTACGTGTCAGCATAAATATAGCATGAGATGCTTAATCCTCCATGACACCTGATCCTTGCCTTCGGCTTGTCGGAGTCTGTGTTGCCCTACACTCGATCTTTAATGTATTTTTTTTTGGATTATGATTACGTTTGACACAATGTTAACTTCGCCTTTATGTATGTTAAACTCTATACCTCCCCACTATGTTCTTCCACGTCCGTGCCAATTAATTGGCCTTGTTTCATAGACACCATTGATTGATACATTTACTATTAAAATATTTATACACTGGTCGTTTGTATGTCAACACGATCAAACACATATGACCTATACAAACCTCCACATCGACACAACACTAATGCAGCAAATTTCAATACTATCGAACGTGATGAACAGACTGGATACAACTTCACGGTCTAAATAGTATTATACCAACAATCAACCATAGACAAACCACACATCTTTGATTGAATATTGAGGCATATGCTTATCGTTGTTTGAGTGATAAAATTATTGATTGATTCGACATGTTTGATTCGAAATATTGATTAATATTTTTATTGAACAATATCTTATGTCAAAGCTAACAAAGGCCAAGGTACAAACATGTATTGTTGATTGACATGTTGCTTGATTTGAAGTTTTTTAATTAAAAATATTTAGTAAATTGATCATGGTGTGTAGCTATCTCAACTTATTCGATGCGCAAGAGCTTGTTCACTGCGTGGGATCAGGTTTTGAATCGAGGCGGGCTGCTGCGTGACAGTTGTTGTTGAGGAGGGATTTCGGCAGTCAAGTTTTGCAATTCGGTTTTACCAATGTTGACCTAGTCGTATGGGTCGGTGCTGTCTGGTGTGTTTCATGGACCCATGGTTAGATAAAATTTTACCTAAGACTATTTAAATCTCTATAATTGAAAAAAAGCCTAAGAAAATTATGATAGATTGTTCGTAGAAGCACTGACTATGTGTCATGGACCCGGGTTCAAATCTCGCAATAGACATTGAAAACTTGTTTCTGTTTTCTCAAAGGCGCCCACGAAATTGGAGATCTGGGTGTCTTCTGCGAATAAAATCTAGAGGTTGTGCCTCAGTGCTCCGTCCCATTCTGTCGACACTCGGAGGTCAGGGACGACTCTTAAAAAGGAAGGATAACGTGAGTGTGAGATACAGACCTATCCCAGTACTACATGTAATGTCAAGGTCTGACGAGTAGCCAAGTTCAGATAGTATAAATATAGAGCACTGGGCATTGTGCTATGTAGACCCCGTTTCAAATTCCATCAGAAAGACATATCTACTTTTTATCATTGTATGTAATTCAGCAAATTTACTGCAATGTTAAAATTGAATGTTTTTCTTTTGCAATATTAGCTTTCATCCAGTAGTTATACCCGGGGGGAACTTCCCGATATACTTGATAGATAGGGACGTGTCCGCTGAAAAGTAGCCTTTCCCACTTCAGAACATATGACAGGGATCGTTATATAAATCACATGAAATATATGATAGGTCATTAATGTTTACTCAATTAATTACATGAATTTAGCCTTCTATTTGTCAGCGGCAGCTGATGAAGCTCTTATAATCTTCATACAATATAGATGTATCAATGAAGCAGATGATTTGACAGTTCTTGTTTTTCATATGAGAAAAGGGTCACCATTTGGAACAGAAAATTATATGAAAAGGTATACATTACTCATATCTAAAAATGAGAAAAAGGGTGGGGTCTGCGATATCAGTGCACGTTCCTACCATAAAATTATGAAGCCCCCCTCCCCGGGATTATATAATTGGCAATTTTCTTACCGTCTGGATTAAAAAAGAAAGAATAAAACAATGTGGTTGTCACATTTGAAATTAGAAAGTCCACTGTACAGTCATTGATGAAGTTAACACTGTATTTAAGTCAAATATCTTCATGAAATCTAAATATCATGCTGAAGACCATCGAAATTATACACGGAAACATTTTGAGAACGATATATCAAAGCGCACCGACCTTACCTTAGTTTGGCGAAGTGGATCGCGAAAACTGAAAATGGATGCGTAGGACAAGTAAAGAAAATACTTCAATTTCCTGGTAACAGTTAGTCATACGTTTCACAGTTAGGTCAGGGAAAACGAATCTCAATAGTAACTTCTGGAAACAAGAAGCATGTCTTCGTGGTTCCTCTTTTCAAGATGAATTTAGACGCCGGGTCCTCTTCCATAGTGCGAGAACGATTGCAAAATAACTGATCCTATTTATTATTTATGACTCACTGCATAAGTATGATGCTTTTATATTAAGGCCATTTAAGGTACTTTAGCAGTTATTTATGTTTGATTTTGTTTTTCATTATCACAGGAAATGCATAACACACCCTGAGAGAATTCAGCACATTTATATTTTAATCTAGATAGACTTAGACATTCAATTTTTTCTGTTCTTTGGAACATGTTACGTCTGAATAATTTAATTTCTCAGTTGTGATCACAGTGTTTATGAGAGTTTCTTTGAAAATATCTTCTTCCCCCCCCCCACCTCTCTCTCTCTCTCTCTCTCTCTCTCTCTCTCTCTCTCTCTCTCTTCTCTCTCTCTCTCTCTCTTCTCTCTCTCTCTCTCTCTCTAGATATCTATCTATCTCTCGAAATTTGTTTGAACTGTATATAGACCTCAGATTTTTATGCCAAAAACAAAAACAATTTGCTTGTAAGTTTCACATTCTACCAGTCGGAATATCCTTGAAAAGTTAAAACCATTTTGCAAACACTGCTCTCCAGTGTTGAAGGTTTGGCGGACAATCATGAAGTAAGAATTTGGGACATATCATTTGGGTGATGAAGCCCCCGGCTGCAAAATTTAAACCTACATGTACACTCGGACTGAGGGCCTCTTAAGCAGGGAGGATATTTAATCTAGCCACAACTTCCTGTGACACAGGACCTTAATTTTGTGGTCTCATCCTTAAAATGTCACCCGATGACAATAATGGATAGCTGAAATCTGATCTAGCACACAGAAAGCCAGTAATTTATAGTAAGAGGTCTGTAGCATATCATGCCTAAGTAAAAACTTCTGTGATTACAGTGGCGGATTTGTTAATATGAAACATTGAATTCAGTATTGGTTTTGAAAAGTGACAACACATTCCAAAGTTACATGACGTATCTTAAACGGTTTCCTGATGTGCTTTGGAAATTTATTAAAAGGTATTGATAAAAACTGGCGCCTGTTGGTTACAGAATCTAAATACTCATGTGTACTACTAAACAACTTGGAACAATACATGCTATGTAAGGCCAAAAAATAAAAGGAGTGTGTTTCCGCTAACATTCCAAGAAAAAAATAGGGTAGGTAGGAATTACATTTTATATTTATTCTCTTAAGTTTTAAATTCAGTTAGTAGGCGAAACACATTACATTTAAAAACTCCAAACAAAAAGTCATCTTACACTACTGACTTTTTCATATGATTGATTATCATTAAACTATGGATTTTAATGAATTTTACTTCAAAAGTTTGGTTTGAGTTACAAACATTGTCAAGTTCTCAATGCTTGAAACACTTAACTAAAATGGAATCAGGACTCTACGAACATATTATATCCAAAAAATACAATTTTCTCAAATTCAAATAAAATGTTTAGGGCCAGGCTATGATTTTAGGGTCGTCGGGTTAGCGGAAACTCGACACATTGTTATTTTAGCCTACACAGGCATCTGATAATATTCAAATGAATGAATGTAACTACCATGTAAATTGAATTCTCACTGTGTTATCTCCAATTATGTTTTAATTATGGATCAGGGGTTGAAAAATACGTGGTCCGAGGTCAGGGAACCTAAGTTTACAAGCCGGACTATTGAATAAACACTAGGAAATAGTCCGCGAACCATAGTTGTACCTGAAAAGCACAACACGGTATTCTAAAAAATAAACGAAATAAACATTGCACTTTCGTTGGAGATCTGGACCACTCACGTGTCACGTGTGTTGGCCTAGTTACTTCTGTCTCTTAAAACGTTTAGCTGTATTTTGAAAGTTACGATACATCTAAACGTCTAATAGATTATCGACGATTTGCAGCATGTTGCAACGTAAATCGAACTCTGATTCGGGATGAGCCAAACAGGGCCAACAAACTTTTTATGAATTTAAATTTATTGTAAAACTGACAGACGAACGAAACTTACTCAGAGCAATCTTAGAAATCAGTTACTTTAATGCTGAGGGTCCTGATTTGAAAAGTGTGGGTGTAAGGCAGAGAAAAGCATTCCTTATTGGGTTAATGTCTGTCGAATAAATCCAAACATGAAATGGAAACATAAACTGCATGAAAAAAGTGTTGTTTATGACACTTTGCCATTATGATGCTTCAAAATGTAATTTAATAAATTAGTCTCAAAACTATTGTTTTTTTTTTTTTATTTGGACTAGTGATTTTTGATAGATGGACTAGTGAATTACAGAGGCTTTAATTTAGTCCTTGGACCCAGTTCATCACTCAGAAAATTTAAACTCCTGTGGATCGAAAGAATACTTCTGATTTTGGATTGATAATCGATGTAAATTTCTTCCTATTTTTGTACTCTTTCTTATTTTTGTACCAAAACAGCAGCTGAATGTGGCAAACTAAATTTATGTTCATATAACTGTAACACATATTATTTCATTCTATTATTTGTCACAGCTGCTATTAGAAATTAGCCACAATAGATTTTTTTTAAAAGAAAGCTGTTGATAAAAAGATATATTGTATGTATTATTGTACTCAATGAATGGTAAAATTAGAAAATTTATATCAAAATAAGGATTATTCTCCCTCGGGCATCTCTGATCCTTTGACAGTATTTGGCTCCAGTCTTTGGCAACTACATCGTTTCACTTTTTAATATTTTAATTTATGTTCCGATTCCAACATTCGTTTTGAGCATCACTGAAAGACATAATTTGTCGAAATGGCATTGTGCATCAAAATTGGTATCGTATTTGATTTATATCAAATTACCGTGTTGCATGATTTTAATTTTTCTGTTTCATGTTTGACAACTTAGTATAGGAACCTCTGAAGACCCAAAAGTTTTATTCAGGTCATTCCAGTGGGTGAGTAGATTGAAACTGGATTTCAGCCTGTTAGCACAGTTTTCTGCTAGATGGTACATTATCAATGTAAATGAAAACTCTCTTCTTTCATTTCTTTGGAAACATTTTAAAAATTTTGGCTGTCATACTGAACATACTTGTAGCGGTCAGCCGGGTTTGATCTCTGGTGGACAGATAGGCTCAGTTTGCTAGAGCACCTGGACTATAGAATCAGGGGCATGGGTTCAATTCTGTCTGGCCTGCTGCATTTTCTCCCTTCCTGTTATATTTGGTGCCATTGATGCATTTACCATCACCCATGCACCCCTGGAATTTGCAGGTGAAAGTCCTGCCAGGCAAAGAACCTGAGTGTGGGTCTGACAGGAAGGGGGAGTGTAGGTCAGCGTCATCTCCGGTGCCAGATAGCAGTGTAGAAAGCACCTGAATAGAGACTTAAGGGGGCCCGATTCGAATCCCTGTCTGGTCTGTTGCATTTTCTCCCTTCTGTTACAATACTGAAGCATGTTCATGTTTTAAGACATGTATACGCTTCTATTATACATGTACCTGCAAAGGGTTGTTAAATGTAGGAAATAAGCTCTCACTTCCACTGCATGGCAGTTGCAGGTAAATTTCATTGGGTGATCAAAAGTTTCATAATTGTTGTGTCCACTCATGAGCAGATTTTATTTTCCCTTCAAATTTTTAGGATCAAAACTTTATCCTGTGAAGATTTTCCCATTGCTTGTGTTCAAGGCATACTTGCCTTCAAACATTTTACAAGAGCATGATTGATCAAAAAATTGAATAAATGAAAATATTGCCTGCTTCAAGTTCCATTATTGGTGTCATCAATTCCAATACACCAAGCTCCAATTAAATACAAAGATAAAAACACCCGTATTGTGGACATAAAAAATTGTTTGTTAAATTGCTATTTTTGGTTGATGATGCATCAGAATTACTCTAGCCATTCTCATTTTCTCCCCAGAAAACTGCAATCTTGCATGTAAATTTAGTGATCCATAAACAGTGATTTTTTATGAGCCTTTTGGGTCCGAATTTCGCCCTTTCCCCTCCCAAAAGTTGCCTAATTTTTTCCCCATTCAAAGCTCCCAATATGCAAATTAGGAAAGGAAAAATAGTTGAAAAAAAAAAATTAAAAATTCATTGTGGATGAAGTAAGATTATGGAATTGTTGATTAAGATAGAATAATTCTGAAAAATATAGAAATTAAAGAATAAGATGTGTGAATAAGGCAATAATTAATGTTTGATATTATTTAAAACTTATTACGGATTAAAACTTATTTTTCCCAATTTCCACTGAAATTATTCGACAATTTTCCAATCGAAAGCCACAGACCCTTGTAAAATATTTTAGAAAAATCACTGATAAGCAGCAATCATAATTGCAATGTCAGAGGCAACTGTATATGACCCAGCTAAAATTCAGTACAAATATGGTTTTATTTCAAACAAGAAACGTCGAGCTGATTGTCTTAAATTCAGAGTGCGGTCTGTTGTTTTACTCTGCAAACAAATATCACGTTTTTATTCACAGAGAGCTCATTAAATGTTTGTTCGTTCCGCTTTATGTGAATTAAAGATCTCATCCATAATTGAACACAGGGTGGAGAAATGATAGCGGCATAAAACGATATATTGGGATGTAAGGGATGCCTCTCACATGTGAAAAATAAACAATTTAAGGATCATCAGAAACCTTCCCGATAATGATAAGAATGGCTAGGCAGCCCTGAAGAATATTGATTTAACTAGCAATATTTTCAAATGTTAATCCATCCTACTGATCAAGCAGAACAATTTAGTTTTTAGCTCACCAGAGCTAAGAGATCAAGTAAGCTATTTTGATCACTGTGTTTCGAGTCTGTCATGTTCATCTGTCTGTCAAGAAATGTTACAGTTTTGTACTTTCTCTTAGAACAATAGTTCATGAAAAGTATCCTTAGGCAAAGGGGATCAAGAATTGTTCAATGAAGGTTTACTCCGTTTCAAAAGAATCAGAGGTTAAATAAAGAATTGTATGACCAGGTTGATTCAGTGTGTGTGTAGCCTGATTGATCCTCTCACACATTTCTGTAACATGATAGTGTTTTTATCCATTTGCAAACAAGGTTCTGTTGCTGAAAATTGAAGCTGCTCTGTGTCTTTTTTGCTGAAAATTTTTAAATATAAGGCAAAGATAAACAAACGACGATCAATCTTGTAATTCTCAAATACAATACAAGATAAGAGTGGGCAACCATGGGCCCTGACACCACCGAGGTGTACAGTCCCTGAAACGTACTTACCACACGCACTGTGACCGCACGCGAACGTAACGGTTGACTGCACACGACCGCAATTTGTGTAACTGAGAAACGCACGGTGACCGCATGCAAAACCAATGAATGAAAATGACTAACCACCGATGACCGCAGCTGAACGCACGGGACTGTATTATTAGGACGGTCATATTGGGGTAATAGTAAATGCATAGACAAACAAACAGTGATCTATCCTGTAAGTCCCAAACAGAAAACAAACCAAAATTTTGACAAACTCAGACCTATGCATGTGTTAAATATTTAACATTATTCTTTTGTGTATCATCAGATAGTATTTTGTTTGGATCTAATAATTATGTTAGACATATAAGGATGCCACATATCTACCATTCTGAAAGTATAAAAATTAATGCTCAGCATGAGGTAAGATATCTGTGAAAGAAAAGGGAACGTATGTATTGTGTTTTTTAAAACATTGAAATTGACACATCTCTTATCAGACCATCCAAGCAAATTTGTGTAATTAGCATATACTAAGAACACTCAGAATTCTCAGGAAAAGACACATAGAGCCTTATCAAGCACAATTAGCCACTGAATCAATATTTCTGAAGTCTTGTGTGATCTGTTGTTAGCCGTCCTTGCTGAAGCTGACACTTACGCTGTACATTCAACACAACTGGCCTAGTGTTTAGATGTTCCCATTTATAACTGGGGACGTCCCAGTCAATTTATAATGTACACTGCATTTAGTATTTGAGGATTCCTCTGTATTCATTGTATGAGACTTTTTGAGAAACTCTTAAGATCTGACGGTGGGAAAGTTATCTTGACTCATATGGAGAGTGTCGTTGTTAATTGGTTGTTTTATATTTA
>CAJDSM010069688.1:447-19843 GCA_903981925.1 Ostrea lurida
CCGAGGCACCGTGTCACAGCAGGTGTGGACTGAATGGGGCGGTCATTCAGATGAGACAAATGAAGAATTTGGAAATTTCTCTGAAATAATAGTTATTTTTTCACTAACGATACGGTCATATATTAGTTGGCAGAGAATAAAAATTGGGGACACAAAATCGGAGATCAACCCGTCTGAGAATTGAGATACAGGTCCAATAGTTAAGAACTCTAGTGGTAGTTATTTGCTTTTGTACCGCTTCCCGTTAAATCATACATCTGGTTATTTAAGATTTAAATACGGCAAGAAGTAAAGTGTGTAATATCCAACACAACTCTGCGTGATTGATTAATATGAAATAGGTAAATTCAACATAAACACACAATTAAAATAAATAACATGTGAATCAGACACTCCTCTTTGCCTTTAAACTTGTTCATATTTATTTGTAATGAATAAGTGATACATACACCAATAGAAACAGCAAATATAACCATAACATAAGTATAAAAATGAAGCTGATCAGACGAAAGTATGTTATCGTAGAGAGAATATTCTAAAAGAAATTAACAACCAACTATGAATACACCATATATACACTGTAATCCTTTTCGTTTTGAGTGACAAACCTCGTAATTATCAGACATGACCATTACACATACTGCTGTTGATTTTGTTTATCATTTACGAGAATCCGAACACTGACTACGTTTTGTGATATTTAACTAATTGATTTTTTGAAGATCCAATATTGCAATTAAAGCTTTCTTTCCTCTGCTAAGCTTCTTTATGGTCAACAAATTTGAATATGAATACTGAACATATTTCAACATAACACCACGAACCTATAAGAAGGTTTCGGTTACCAACAATAGTTATATGTGTTCTCTTAGGTATTTTAGTGTTCTGCAAGAGGTCTTATTTTGATGATGTGGCAAAGTTTAAGTAGGGCTTTCGCATCACGCAACCAACAAACAGTAGTGAGCAACATTCAATTTAAAACCAACCATTATTAAAACGATGCTATTGTCGTAGAAAATGTCACAATGTATTTGAAAGTGAATATTTAGTTAATCCACAACAAATAAATATCACAATATCCATTCAATTTTAACACTCTAAGGATTCACAGAATACTAATTAACCTCGATACGTACACGAAACTCTTCTGTCTCAAATTAGGCCAAACTTTATGTTTGACTGTTTTTACTATAGGAAGTGTCAATTTTTCATACTTGTATCTGTAAAATTATTTTTGTGAAATGATTGAATTCATACTTCAATTACATAATTCAAAATCTTAGATAGCAACTAGAAAAATTAGAAGTCTACGAGCTGGAATCGACGAACGTATACAAAGCTTATCGCCATAGTTTTAAGTAAGTTCTACTTACGTTTTTGTACACACTCATTTTTGTGAAAATTTGATATGTAACTAGACTTATTATTCACAACGTATTCGCCATAATTAGATATGCATCGCTTTTTTTTAATGTTCTACTAGTTGCATCTGTGCCGATTGGTTATTCTTGCAAGAGGGGAAATTTATAAACCATTCTGACTAAAATTGTACGTATTTTGTTGAATCACGCCGAGGGGCGAAGAGGATTAGATTCTCCGTGTTCCTACGAAAAAATCAGTTACTCTTCGAGAATTTGGCTACTTATAAGAGAAGTAATGAGCAAAAGCAGTGGAGAAGTCAAGCGGTATAAAAAATAAATATCACCAAGCTAATATCATTTATATATCAGATACTTTAAGTGGAAAATGCATTGTGCATAACCTTAAATCGAAGATATTTGCAAACTTAAGACCAGTAAACTAACATAGACAACTACAATTTAATTGCGATATAAGTCAAGCATGTATGATCATGAAATTGGTCTATCATTTAGCACAATGTACACGTCTTGTTCAGTCGAGTAATGGAAATATAGATTTGAAATGTTACAAATATAAGATATCATATACACGCCAACTTCAATGGATGGGAGACCGTTCAAAATTCAATGAATTATTTAGACTGCAGTTTTGTGTAATCAGCAGTCCGCTCCTTAAAAGCAGCATGTGCATACATCATATATTGAACTGAAGAAAAAAACTGCTAAGGTTTTGGTGTGTTAACTCTTATGCTGAACTGCGGATAAGTTATATATTGATTAAGTTGGAGTTTGTAATGAGACACTTAGTTCTTTTCCATTCGTTTCCTTACAAACAAGCTTCCTGTGCGATATCCCAGGAAATTATATAAAATATTATCTCACTGAAGTATGAGAATATGAGCAGAATGTATAATACGATGATGGAATGAGTTATGCACCTGTCGAGATAGCCCCATTTCACAATAACTGCTCCCGCCCCCAAAACATCATTATGTTTTTCTTTCATTAACATATCTACAAGTAAAGGGATCCAAAAAATTTAGAACATATTATCATAAGCTGCTGTTCTAGGAAAAAATGTGAAAAAAACCTATAAAAAAAGCCTCCCACAAATCTTCACATCATTATACACAATTAGCCCGAAATATAGAGAAGCAAAAACAATAATATAAACATCTTTAAATATATGTAATATGACACATCTAAAGTTTATTAATACAAGTATGATTCCTGAACAAATTAGAAAGAATTTAATCAAAAATTTCACATTCAATCATTACAGAGTAATGTAACAAGGATCTGTTGAGTAAATGTATGAGCGCTGATTGAAAAAATACGTCAATAGGAACCATTCCGATCTAAATGAAACGTACAATTCTTATAATTTGACACAGTCATACGTTATAAAATCCCAAGATCAAAAAAGAAACGTCTAAACCAAGGAGCTTAATCTGTGGGCAAATAAAGTTCCTCAAGCGGCACCCCCCAGGGGCAAGAACTCACTTGGGGCTTTCAATAGCAGTCCACCCCATGACTCCTCAACAGTCCAATCTTCATCAAAAATCCATACTAATTATAGACGCATCCTCCTATTCTAAGAGCACTGCCTCTCCCACATAATATCTGTCCTGGAGAACATCTAAACTAGTGCGCCTCAGACTTGTTGTTAAAGACATATCTGTGAACTTAGTCACCCACACAAATTATGAATGAAGATAGTTGCTCGTCACTTTGGATCTCATCCGTTGTGGAAATATTATGGTTCTATGCTTATGACAAATACAAATAGCAGTACGCACTTTATTACGAAGTTTCAAAGCGATGTATATTCTGATCAAACTTTCCATACCAACTATGAACAAAAAAGTCATATTTTTATAGATCTTAAGGATGCAAAATTGGATAACCTCCCGATCATCTATCATTCGGAATTAAAAATTTTGACGCAATACCATAGGCCTCATGTCACCGAGAATGATCGCTTATCTAGAGTGGGACGTTAAAGTAACTCTCGTCTACAAAAATGACAGAAAGAGTAACTGGTGGCTGCCACACCTAGTACGACGACTGTAAGTAAATGATGTGAAGCAAAGTACGATCAGCATTCTTCCATGTGCCATCAAGGAAATAAAAATTTCCCCTACAAACTTATCTAATATGCTAGACCAAAGAAAAAAATCATGAAGCTAAAAAGTACTAGCGCCTTGCAATGCTTAATAAATGGATATAGGTCTTTGAACTTAGGTTAAGCCATTGTTACTGGAGTAAATAGAATTGGTGGCTAAGAGAGCAATATTTCAGTAGGAAAATCAACGTGAAACGAACTATCCTAAACCTCAGATGGCTTAAAACAGTAGAATGAAGTGGAAAAAACATTTCTCCGTTGATAAGACTTGACTTCGACAGCCTGTTCTGATTATTCACCCAAGCCGATCTGTTATAAAGATAGACTGGAGAGTTATGTACATCTCCACGGACACAAGAAGCATAGCAGGCTGATTATACACAGAGAATGAATCAGTCCAAACCCATGCGCGTATTCTGGAAGGCAATAAGTGCACTGCCTAGGCGCCCGAAAGTCACATACTGCAACGAACATGGTGCAATCCATAGGTCCTACGAGAGAATAAGCAGGAATGACAATTTCACTGTTTAATATCTCAAGGGATCATACTACGAAGCGAAAAATACATGTGGATTCAGCTTGCTAATTAGATTTTAGACCCCATACATATCTACGTCCCACTCCTCACGTTCGACTGGGTTTTGTTACTGGAAAAGACAAAACAGGCTGCTTCAAGAGAAGCAAATAAATAACCACGAGAATTATGATGTAGTATTCACATTAATTTCTCGTTTTGTAATCCGAAATTTTTGTATTAATTAATTCCTGGAACTAACAAGATATACGTCTACATGTTCATTCCCTACATCTATTACAAAGTTGAATCATTAATGTGGTGGTAAAATACCAGCAGTTGGTAGTATGTCGAAATACACTTAAGTGTAAACACCCTACAACGAAATCACATGGCAGAAGGTAAGAATATGAAATGGTTTGTTTCAGTGTGAGCTTAGGTTGCAAGAGGTGCTACAAAGAGCTCAAATCGAGTAAAGATAACAAATCTAAGAAAGTAATGATGAAAGTTTGTTAACTCGTCAAATTAGTCCAAGGGAGTATTGAAAGACGAAAATTATTCTGAATATTATTACATGTAATAGTGTACGACATTTTCGAGTATGGACATGACGTTAAAAAGCTAAATTGACTAAATCCGAATGGAGAGAGTGGGTCGATCCGGTGTAAAAGGAATGCGAGGGTAGGGGAAGGTTAATGCCAATGGTTGATTCTTGATGTAAGAGTCAGGTATTCTGGACAGGCGCCAGGAGTGGAGGCATAACAGATGCTGGGTATATGCTGGGAAGTGGCTGAATATAGAAGAGTCCCGCTAGTGTAGAAGTCAAATGCTTGGTAGAGGACAGCGGCCCCACTGGTTGGACAACATCATATTTTCTTAGCCACGGCAAGCTCATATAGGAAAAGGGTCTTGTAGTTCAGTTTTTTTTGGACTGAATACAAAAAAGTCTCATATGATTTATTATGGAGCTATGATAGGGTCTAGATCAAGATCAGGTATTTCACTTAATTCTTGCTTGTTTAATTGTACTTAATCGAAGGTTACAAATTTGCAATTTGAGATACACATTTAAAAGAAAGACGTAAAACGAAGTCGTGTTTTATTATTGGTGTGAGTAATGGTTTCGTTGGAGAGGGCCTTATATAGGTATTTGTATTATTATTTTTGTGGAAACGACGCAAAGCTAAACAGAGAAAGATATTACTTTTACTAAATAAAAAAAGGCATATTTGCTACAGTGGAGTGAGGGGGCCCTCATAAGATACGAGATGGAGGGACCAGAGTTAGCACCCCGATGTAAGCCTGAAACAGTATGGCACACTATATATTTTTGGGGTATGAAGTCTATTGAACAAAATAGGAATAGCCTAAGGATAATTATACAGAAGAATAGTATACATGTATAGGTAACTCCCAATACATCTTTTATAATTGCACGGATTTTGAAATCCGAAAACAAATTTAGTCATGAGTACAGAGACTTGTTTAACACTGGAAAAAAAAAAAGGTAATTCCCAAAGATATCTCAAGAATATTTGATGAGATCGTATACAATGGATTAACGGGCAGCTCAGCTATGTTGAAACAGTAGATAATTTATGAATTAGCCAGTTATTGACAGGAGCGACCGTTGAACCCTCTATAGCTCTGAGTGCACTGTGCAAAGTACTTTAGAGGAAGGAGACCAATAATGCAATGCAATAGATCACAGAGAAACAGGAGTATAGTAAATTTAAGAGCAAGGCCTAATCCTGCATGACATCTTTTGAGTTTACATTCAATTACTATGAGTGTGGACTTGTCTGTAAAGGAAATCAAGAATTTTAAAATGTGACCACCACGAAAGTACTGCCGCGGTGGAAAATAGGTAAACAACACAGCGAGAAACCCTACTCGACAACTTAAAAAGACGTATGTGTATCTGACGCAACACGCAGCTCTTGAGCGAGAAGAGTTACTAAGTTATTATGCAATGGGAAAAAGGGAAAACGATTCACGGTTAGATGACAGCAGCTAAGCTCCTTATATGGAAAGTAGGGGAGAATGCTGTCAAGATGGTCTCAAACGAATTCGCAACCAGTTGTTATCTCAGACGTTTATGCTATGAGAATAGTTTATATTCATGTCAGCCCACACGCATTATAACTGATACTGTAATGCACCGAAAAATATTGGGACATAAATAATAAATATCAAACGAGATGCATACCAATAATGAGGATATGAACTTGAATTGTAGTTGAGTGAATAACGACGTTTAATACCTGGTTTGTTCACAAGAAAATAAGAAGGGCCAATGGTGATCGTATTCAAACCGGATCGCAAAACAAAAATTTTCAATAAAGTGCATGCGCATTATTCGACCTACATCTCATAAAGGCGACTTTGCGTGTGTATTTAAATTTAGAGTAGTGAAGGAGGCATGAGAATATCAGGTACAAAAAGATTACACTTAATCAAGAAATTACAAAGAAGTGGCTGATTGTTACTTTCTGTATCTAGATTCTTTATAGGCTTATCTAGTAGCTTTGAATGATAATAACAAATTCAAATAAGCCAAAAAATTGAGGGACTAAAACTTGTAATTAAAGAACAGATTAGTCAGAGGTTCCGTGACATACAATCAACGAGAATATTGATTCAAATAGGGATAAATTACATCAGAAGTCAGGAAGAATGACTTTACTCTCTTTCCGTATAACTTTTGTGTAAAGATTAATAACAACAGATTTTGGATAGCATCTTTAAGTAATAACGAGTCAACTTTAATGTGCACATAACTAGTAGCTTTCAGTGGATGGATTACTCGGAACGTCAGAGGCCAGAATTTCCTGCTCAATAGAAAATTTGAAAGCATGGTCACTACTATTGTGTTTACAACAATTTGTGATATGAGCTGATGATTATTGAAAACGTAATACAGTAGAGAAGTGATTGTGAATCCACTGAAGAATAGACTTTGTACTAATGCACAAACAGACAGAATCAGATGCTCCACAGTATCTTAAATCCTCACTTTTTTGTAACCAATAGAGAAGAATGAACGTTAATTTTCTAGAGGGTACCAATTTAACGACGGTGGAATTTAAAGTAGTAAACTCTTCTCGTGTGATCCTTACAAAGAAAAGTCAATTTAGTAGACAGGGTCAATTTTCAGGTTAAAATTCTTCTTCGTGTTTACAAATTAAGTACTTGATTCCTGAAGGTATTGTTAACTATCTACTCGTGGGAACATTGTCAATAGTTAACAATTCACTATGACGAGGGGCATAGACATCAACTGATGGCCTCTCTAAATCAAACAGACCTAGATGTTGGTTCAGTTCCAGCAGTTAAATTGACATCGACAAGTAATGTGCTTACCTAAAAACGGATTAGAAGAGGAAAATAGGGTAGGAATTTATATTCGAGGATGTGAGCTGGTTCTTTCTGGATGCATCACCACACGACTAGGCACATGTGGCACAATTTTGGGGATTTTAAGTTCGGACACTGGGTGTGGTATCTCCCACACACTGCGAGGGAGGGAAGTGGTATGATATGCGATGTTGTTGATGTGAATGCTGAATCCAATGCAAGTCCATCTCTTAATCTGGATGAGAATGTGGGGACAAGAGGAATGGGTATAGATGATGAGCGAGTGACTTTGAATGATATCTTCCTGAGTGATATCAATACATTCAAAATCCAATTCATGTGATGTAGACCCTACAAGACAGTATCCCAAAAGGAAATGAACATTTTCTATAGGTTCGCTAAAGAACATTCCCAGAAGAGGCAAGACAATGAGTTAAACGAATTCACGGAAGGAATAGCCTAGTTACTAGTGCGAAGGAAACAAGGATAGTGTCTGTATACCGAGGGATACCCAGGGACAGCCAGTCGACAGGCGAAGTCACGTCACGATCGAATAACCCAGAGAGTGGGAGGAGAATTGTTAACCAGTGCTTGTGTGAACAGAGAGAGGTTTTAAAGAAACAGAAACAAGGACGTTCTAGTCCAATGGGAAAAAATCGAGCCATACCAGTTGGAGCATGCGAACGAAAAAGACAGAAAACTCCAAAGTGGCTCGAAAATTACTTTTCGAAAATTTTGTGTAGATCACTCTGTCAGAGTGTCTGGACAGCATTGTAAAATTGTACTACAAATTGTAGCACATTTTTTAAACAAATGACTTAATTCAACTACGGAACTAGAACACAGAGAGCTCGGCGAGGAGAGGCTTATTAGGCGCGAGTCACAATACTTAGGTCAAGTGGTTGTATGACACAGGAACCGCAACGAAGGAATCCATGTCTTATACCGGCAGAGGGCTTTCCTCTCCAAATGCCTAGCACAGTCGGGCACACATCAGTCACTACAGACATTGACCATCAATGAGGTAAGAAAACGTGATTTAAAGCCTCACTTGACTATTTTCTCAAGAAAACACTTGGAAAACATTAAAATTCAGTGTCTTCGATCAACAACAATTATCATGAAGTTGTCGCGGTAGCTCACCCCGCTTAGAACTACCGGGAGTAGCAGAGTCTCCACAGAAGGCTTGATAGTAGAAAATAGCGAAAACCAGAGGTAATTTCCATTCAATCGAAGAGAGCTTGGTGTCAACCGCCTCAGCGACAGGGACTGCACTTTGAAGAAACCCTAAAAAAACACACGTTTGATGCCCGGCAAAACGGAAATGACGGCTACAGCGCAGGAGGGGAAATGCGGACAAAAAATGTGGACATTTCTGAACGGCTCATCAGAGAACCAGTCTTAATTCGAGTATATAGTAAATTATTGGTGTTTGGCACTTTGATGGTCCGAGTCAAGTGAGGCCACAGGAGGGGGCTGAAGTTCGATACCAATGTGTGAAGACGCGTCACGATGGAGTACAGTCCTCAAAAGTTAGCGCATCGCCAAGGCAGACCCAAAAGTAAGAACACTCAAAAGAGTAAGATCGTTCTTTCTTGATAAGTATCGTAGACTACCACCTGGAAAATTCAAAAAAGGAGACATTAAATGCAGTCCACGGGATAAGGGTGTTGAAATGGTGGTATACCCCCGCAAATGAATTGTGGGGGGTATACTGGACGACGGGGTTGTTCGCGATCGCGTCGTGGAGAGCGATAATGTTGGGTTTCCGGGCGTTCTAAGTGATGTATCTTGCTCCAGTTCCATAGAGTTACCCAATACTTGCTCAAATTTTGTGACTTAATCTGCCCTGGGAGACGACCGAGAATTTCCACTTTCGGATATTTTTAAAGTTGAGGGTCAAGGATCAAGGTAAGAACTGGAGCAATGAATGTGAAGTAGGCAGGAAATTGCGTTTCCGGCTCTAAGTAGGACTTTGTGTGTATCGTAGTTCCTTTCCACAATAGGGGGTCCCATAAATCGTGAATAGGTAACTCAACTACCCATGGGACAAGAGGATTTATTCGCCTATCAGAATATGGGGCGTCTTAAAAGGGATGCATCAAGGCTCACAGACTACTCTGGAGATCATAAAGGTTTATTGTTGTAAGCATTATGATTTTGATTCATATTTAACGAACTTCTTGCGAACAGTAAGGCAATAGTGACCACATGCTCAAGCGGGAGTTGGTAAAAGGCAGGGAGGGTACCTCCTTAAGTTGAGGCGGGATTACTCAACAGCTAAATCCATTTATACCTGTGGAACAATTTTTGTGAAATATTATTAATTAAAGATCCGGCCCCGACTATGCGCCACACGGTTTTACACATAACAAAGCGTTATCTTAGTGAAGAGAATACTGCAAGTCCTCAGACGGAGAAAACATGTTGCTTTTACTTTCTAGACAAATTTATTTCTAGCTCGAATAAGTGTAACGGGTTCAACATTCCTGTTGCTGTTACGATTCATAAATACATATGATGCACCTAAATAGAAATAGGTTGTGAAGCTGAGTGTTGTTACGCGATTTTATGTTGTCGGTCCGACTATCGATTAGATCGGATTGTCGGCCGCTGATCGAGGCGAGACCGGCAGTTCACTTTTTGGAGGCCGAATCGTAGTTTTTTGACCGCTTTTGGACCGACCTGTCGTTCATGATTGAGGGTCTATTGATGCTATTCCGGCTGTACACTGAGTAAAGTGGATCTCACAACGAAGGAACAAAACTCGTTGAGTATTCTCGGTAAAGACAATTAGGGGTGATGTTGACAGGTGATTACATTCTTTCTAAGTATCAACGACATTGAGTTCTACAGCTAGATTTATGATGCATCATTGTGTACTATAACATGGGGCTGATTTACGCTCTGAACATGGGCAGATTTAAGAAATAATCCGAATTATTAATATACTCGAATTAATTCTGCTGCGATTCATATTTGAGTTTATCGAACTAGGTTGACATTAGTGTATTACCGAGTTTTACACGCTATTTGTGATACTACATGAGTTTGCAAGTCATATTGGCGAGTTGTCTCTAGAGTATTCCTGCATAGCAATACGTCTTGCATATGCCAATCAAGCGCCCATGCAGATCAAAGGATGCAGAGCCCTAATAAGTGATATTATGCTCGACGGTCGGTCGGATAGAAAGAAACGTGGCAAATTATATGACTGCATACCAACCGGTAACACCTTTAAGGGGATATTGACTATTGGCGATTATACATAAAGGATATTCAGTCCAACAGCCAATAATATTACCTCTCATATTTAAATTGTGGGTTTAGAAAAATCACCTTGTTCACTTTTCGGTTCAGATACTATACAAATAGAGTAAGTAGGATAATAAATTATCATGGTCCCAGCCGATGAGCTAAAGAAAGGTGGTAAGAAATTGGAACAGTAGGGAGGTCATACTGTCACTGCAGTGTTAAATACATTAGCAAGAAGTGTATGACATACCGGCTTGCAGGAAAGTAAGATCGAGTTTTCCCTTGCCTTGTGTGTTCTAAACTGAGTGCTGTCAACAACAATCAAGACATGTGTCATACTTTTGAATTCATTACGTGCAGCTCACTGTGAATTTTCATCAAAAAAGGGAATTAGTGCGAGCATATTGATACAAGGCTTAAAGAATGAAATAATAGACTGCGAGACGGATTTATCTGTGGAAATCAATCATTAAGATGAAAACACTCAACTAGTTAATGATTGACTATTGTGCTCGAGATCAATGCGCATGTACTTAGAGTTCGTTCTGAATGACGATAAGACGCAACCTGAATCTAAGAGGGGTAAGATTTGTTTCCATCTCTGATAACAAGTGGAAGCCATAGTGACCTTAGTATTATGGCCAAGGGTTGTGTTTGTTTTTATGTCCCACCTACAGATACCAGTTAACGGATCTCACGCTGAAGCCTAGTTTGGAACAGCAAGGGGTGCATTTTTACGCAAAAGCTGTTGTAATTGAATGTTGTGCTCGAATTTGCTGTTCAAGAAGCCTGTTTTCCTATAATTTGACATCGCCCAAGAGATAATTACGAGCTACCTAAAGTGAAATCTCAGTCTCATCTTCAGAGAAGTTGGCAAATATGTTTGGCGGTCCTTGTAATATGAGTACCTATTGGATGAGCCGTGATCAAGGACGAGCTAAGCATCTATCCCTCATGAAGACGAATGCAGGGAGTTACGTTTTGGGCATGCCATTGCCTTTCTGTTCATGATGATATGTTTCTCATATTCAATCCAAAAGGGGAAAATGTGGGAGAGTGTTTAAAATACTATTATCGTTTTAATTATTGTTGTTAATTGTTTATCAGAATCATTTCAATATTCGATAACATGGTAAAGCGGCAACTTACAAAAATAGTTGCGCCAGAGCCGCAGAGGATCAATGAAAACACTAAGTACGTTTTCGAGATTACATGCTGACAGTGTGTTATCCCGAATTGGGTAATAATACTAATCAACCACAGCCCTGGCACACGCGCTCCCTGGCGGCAGTGGTTACAATGCCACACAGGGCCCAATACTTTAATCAGAGGGTGCACTAGTTGTCCCAGGGTCTCCCCACTCAATCGCAAACTTGTCCAGCTCAGAGAGATCCGGCCTTCTCGACACGTGCGCTGGTAAACATAGGTGGTAATTCTGTGATTTGTTTCTTCTGTCCGAGAGAAATGACTTGTGGTAGATAGATTTCCTGTCGACGCATGCAAGAGAAAAGTGGCAAATACACACGGGAAACAATGTAGCTCTCCTGATAATATTCTTCAGGACACATAGACTAGTTAGTGTTTGACAATAAGTATGTGCATGGAATTTGGTGTCTTGTCTATTTACGCCTGAGGACAGAAGGAAAATATGTCGGCGTGGGTCAGATTTTTGGATAAGATTTTTATTGGTTGTTGTTTATCGAAGTCACTATTTTCTGCAACAATGTGCCTTTCTATGTCGGAATCCGTATGTAAGGACAACTTACGCTTTCCAGTTGTTTATTATCTCATTTAACAGTAAAGGGTTCTTGCTCCTGCCTGAAATTTGATGGCCTTTTGTAGTGTATATCTCTAAACGTAGCTGATGAACGGTATATTTTAATAATCGCGGGCGTGACTTGGTTATGGGTATATCTTAGTGCCTGATTGATGTGATAGTTTAGTTCAGTCAGGAATAATGTACCAGCGTGTCCCACAATCTCATTGAGATAGAGAATATCGATTGACCATAGCACGTGGATACCCGAAGTGACCACAACGTTCACTGCCGCAGCGTCGAGTGCACACTGGACGCTCAACAGATGCTCCAGCAGCCAATTGGGACAGGGGAGGCTCAGCTCAGTCTACAAGTAGGGCTGGTTATCGGAATTAATGAAACGTTACAGATGAACATTAGCTTCTCAAAGGAACTTTTCTCCTGTCAGAGTATATGTTTTTAATAGTTAAACAATGCATATCAATTTCCCCATTAAACGCAATTATTCTGAGTTCATTTCTAGTTACAGAATGTAAGGTTACGAGACTGTCCTCAGACCCGGCAGGTCCGTGTTTAGGGGCGTGGACGCAAAGAAGACGTGGCTTAGTGAATGTGAATTGTGAAGAAATGAAGAGGTCGTCGATAGTATATTTTCCGGGTCATGCGAACGGGTATCCACGAATTTTAGACGGTAAAACTGATCGATGCGAAGAGGGCGCGAAGGTTGCGCCAGCACTGAGCAGAATACAGTATATCTAAAGAGGTGCATATATTTTAAGTAGCGGTTTGATTATCTGGGGAGCTAGTAGACAGTTCTTCCTAACATGTTATAGGAATGGATCAAATCCATGGACAGCTTCAATGCACGTGTATTAGTACGTAATAGACGACAAGTGATGCTTAACATAGGTCCACAATAGATTAATGATATACTTGAAGCGGATCTCCTTCTTCCCATCCAAAGTTTACGGGATCGCCCCTTGACCAGATGTCGATTAAAACATTACAATCTGAACACATTTTTGCTAACAGCTAATCTATAGGACATGGCTTTTCACTCACGTCACAAGTTCAACGTCAGTTTATAGGCTTACGGACAGGGTAACGAGGCGTAAGCCCTAAAATATCAGACGTTAAGGATGGGTGCATGTAGGTGAGACATAATCGAACAACAAGGATAGTGCGAACTTGAGCACAAAAATGATTCCTGTTAATATCTGACGAGTTTAATTAAGATATATCTATGATTTGCTTCAGTAAATTTGAAGGTGACTAGGCGGAGGAAGCTATAAGGAGATATACAGCAAGGGAATACATTAACATTATATGGAAGGGCCTATTGTTTGGATCGTGAGGCTGGTAGGTTCTTGACCCCGTCAGAGTATAGAAACAATGAGCAATCGATCACGATGCCAACTTAGTCTTTATCATGAACGTTTTCATCGCGGAAGGTCTAGTAGGGTAGTACGGCGACTTTCGTAGATTAGGGAGGACTACACGGAAATGATAGGAAAGGTGGAGGGAGACGGGTCCCCGCGATCACGGAAGAATTGTTTTTAGTGCAACGAAGACCAGAGACGGCATTAATGGGGTTAGATGATTAATGACTGGGCAGGCATAATTGATATGGGGAAGTTGATCTAAAAAAAATTTAAGATTTGTGTGAGGAGGCAACCAAAGGCCGCACAGGCCTCTAATATTAAGGTTTACCGTGAAGTGTGATGATTTATCTATCGGTTGCGTTAGAGCAACGAGCTGAATCTAGATGCGCTTATTTTTAATTTGATTAGGGGGTGAGGGAAAAGTCTTAGGATGTTTGAAATACTAGTGGTTGAAGGGCATGAGGTACTGGGAAGTGGATATACGATTCATTGCGCCAATTAAGGGCGGGACAATAGCGCTCTTTAAATTGCACCAAACGACTGTGTCTGTAATCGTGGAAACGATGTACCACGTAATAAATAATATAGGCTATTTTGAAAACGGTTCTTGTGACTCGCTAATGAAAAATACTTAGAAATAGAATTTGTCTATTTGAAGGACTGCGAGGCTGGTGTGCAGCTGACCGTCGCGTGGTAAGAAAATTCAGCTGAACGCTACAAAGGGGTGGGGGACCTAATATTAACTCTTTTTAACAGTTTTGAGTTTAAGTCAAAAATCCTGATAAAGGGATGCACAATGCTACCATAACACTAGAAAGGAAGGCTTTGTATAAAAGCACGAGTTCATGGGAAATGCGAGAAGGTTAAAGGACTTTCATCCAACTAGCCCTGTGTTAATAATTGAATTTATTGGAGTATCCACAATACTGTGTTCGCTCTCAGTTAGAAAACGGATGATGCCGACGGGTCACGTGCATCAATCGTAGATGATGGGAAGAATGTATCGTCACTGTGATTGTATTTTTCAGGTGATCCAATTATTTATTCTGTTATTAATTGCACTAAAGTTCCCAAAGTGATTATTTCCATTCAAATAAATGATGTTTTTCGATCGCAATAGATGTTTCAAGGCGAATTTGGTCCAATTTGCCACTTAACTGTTGTACTGCTGCCAATGCAGACTTTGTATTTGGTGATGCGAGTGGACAGAATGACTCGATATTAACTGAGAAACTTTGATAACATTTGTATCCCTGCTTAGTCGTTCTTTTGATTCTTTTCGATTATTCTACTGCTTAGTAGCTGCGAACTATTGCATAACTAAAGCTAGCGAGTGAATCCGGACGGGAGGGATACCCGAGTAAAATTGACATTCCCTCAGCTTTGACACTTGATTAATGGACAGACTGACCAGTCAAAAGTACCTCAATAATCTTTATGATGTCCTTTAAGCAAGCGAAAGAAGTGGCGCATTCGACCTTTTGTCAATCTCCGCAAGTAGTTACGCTTTTCCTTATGACTCATGGCGGGGACGTAAGTTTTTGATATTTTGTCGGGCTAAAGTTTGATACCGTTGAATTTGAAAGTGATATATAATTTTCAGGATACGAAGCATGGTGCCCTTACAACATTAAATTTCAGTTCGGAGTTCCACAATGTGTCTGCAATAATGTAGCGCCGTACCTCTCCCCTTGTTTCTATGTCACCCGGTAAAACAGTGTTCAGCTAAATAAAAAAAATCTTTGCGAGGGTCTTGTATATTATGTGTGCAACGCGGTTGTATCGCAGTGGGGGCAACATTATCAGTGATTTTTTTTCGATATCCCATTATTGAGAAACATAACTTATTGCATATTCACATTGCTGGATTAACTGTCGTATACTATAGTTGAAAATTTATAAATGCATACCCTTATTAACAAAGAGGCCCGATCACCAGCTCTTATACCGGGTCACCTTGAGGACTATATCCTCTAGCCTCACAACAGGGAGTCCTCTATTTGCTATTTGGCTTTAAGGGTTCTCCTAACAGAGATTATTTAATGTATCCACATGCTTATAATTTATCTTTCAATAGTTGCATTATCGATTTCTTATTCCATAATTACCGAAAAGTTATCATTTCAATCTCACAGGCTTGTGTCAATGAATTTAGAAGTGAAACCACCAGGATTGATTACTGATGAAGTCCGTGAGCTTTGAGAGGTTTGACCCAACTTGCCAATAGGAGAGACGCACTCCTGACAGGTCGGTAGATGATATAGGTGATTTCTTGGATAGAAAGAGATAGATCGTGAAGAGCCTATGGGAGATCATATTGTTCATACTGTTTGATGTGCGCAAGTGGCACTTGAGCCTTTGGACCAAATTCGATACAAGAATCTTTTCATCTCATGAGTAGTATTATATTGATCTAGGTAGAGAAGAGGATATACTACGTAAAACGGTTAGAACGGATAATACACTCTAAACAACCCTGAGTAGACACCAATAATGATTCGTCCCATGGGGTTATGATTAGATTAAAAGTGACTTTGAGAGCGAGAATGGCGAGTAATTCCTCACTGAGCCCAGACACAAAGTTATCGTTTCACGCTTCGATAAGTGCCAGTGCTCGCTTGACCTTTGGGCGCCTTTTATGATCCCTTCAATGGCAATAGGTGGCGATCCTTATGTAAATTGAGATATTGATGACTCCTCGTGTAGAAAAGTTGCTGAACCCCTAATCGTCTGGGAAACCATTCTGCCTACAGATTGGACGTAATGGACAGACAACATTGGATTCCAGTAAAACCCCCCCCCCCCCAAGCTTGTTGCAGGTGCGGTATAATTAGACGAAAGGGCTCCCTTCTCAAGTTCCAATATTATTCATTTAACTTAATTTAAATATCTCATCAGCAATTGAAAGATTCTGCTTTTGCAAATGTTTTACATATAAAACAGTTAATGTACAAAGTTATGCAATCCCACCACCCCCCCGATCCCCCCGCGCTTGCCCAAGGGGTAGAACTACGCCCCTACCCCTCGGGCAGAGGACACACACAAAGATTTACAATCTTTGGGTAAAGCATGTCTAGCCTGTAGCTGCATTTCACTACTGCATTTGAGGTTTCTCTCCTACGAATGTGACGCGTGGTTTTTGTAGAAGAATAGGGGAAAAGATTTTTGATAGAATCTTGGTCCTTTACGTGTCTGTTGGCGCGTTTCGTTGCGCCGCCAGCCCCCAAACGGGAGACCCCAAAGGGTTGTAGCATGAGACCGTGTAATATTTATCAATTGATTGCGTGCACTTGTCCCAGAGAGTGGCTCGCTGATGACCAAACGGTTTGCAAGTAACGCAAGTGAGAACCGAAGCTACTGCAATTTATCACAAGGAAGTTTGGAAAAAATGCATTCAATGTGTTAACCGACTTTCGGATACACAATGATTACAAGTGTCAGTGGTAGACAACACCACTAAAGAATACTTCACAAAACACCCCAGAAGTACCCGTATGGTTCATGAATATGTGTACGAATTTTCATAAAGGCGTCCTGATTTCCTTCAAAATATTTAGTGTTGTGTCACTTCATGACTCAATAGCATTAGAACGAAACTGTTTTTCCAAGCACTGTTTTACATATGAGGAACTCATCTACTATAACAAGTGGTTGGACTCCCCCTACCCCTGAGGGTCAGAACCCGGCCCTGACCACTGTGCTGGTACACCAAAGTTTAACAGATCATTTAGGTGAAAAGGCATCTCTTCTTGCTGGATTACACATCACGTATGCAATGCTTAGTGGATCTACTCTCAGATTGTTTATGCGGTTGTAAGAACTTAATAGATATATATGGAATAAATATGGTCAATGCACTTATTTGGGCAGTTTTGATTAATCTTGCGCCTCGCAAACCCCCACGGGCACTCACAATTGGATTTTTAGGGTTTGCAGAACCGTATCTGCCCCACATTGACAAGAGCATTATAATAGGTGCCACCGCTAGTTCGTACGCCGAAAAATTGAAGTGTTCATACCAAATTTTGAACAAAGAGTATTTGGATGTTTGGTTTTTTGCCACTATGGTTAATTAAGAGAAGTTAAAAAGATGTTTTATGTCGTGTGCACGAGTTGCGAATCAATGACCATGTTGGTGCCACAACCTCTAATATAAAACCCCTACCCCTAGTCAATGAGATTATACATTTCTGATAAAAGGATGTCCTTCTTTCAATTTCAAATCTTCGATTTAGTTTACACGTTAAGATCAAATATAAGTCTTAGATTTAAAGGACGATGTTTTTTCACAATGTAGCTTTATGATATACATTGTGAACCAGCATTTTAGTACAATAGCCAAGTGTCTTTGGGCCGCCCGTGGCGTCGAGAAAACCGACCGCCTATCACAAGGCGGGGATAACCCAAGTTTTATACACATGTTTGGTAAAGAGAGCCATTCCTGCTCCTCACAATCACTAGGCATTTGTAGGTGCTCTCAGACCAATGTGTGCGGGTTGTAATTAAGATAAGAGATTTGGTTGATAAAATTGGTCGACTTGTTGGACAGTTTCTTGCGGCCCACCCCTAAGCGCCGCAGCGGAGTGCAAGAGACCCTGCAATTTTACATTTATCCGGTTGGCCCCGTGTCCCAAAGCATGCTTCTATACCAACAGTTTGAAACAGAGATTTAGGACCCCATTGGATTATCGAATGAAAGTTAAAACAATGGGTTCAACATCATGTTAACGCTCTGGATTTTCGATAGACGAACCGCGCGCCAATGACGAGTAGGCTGGAAAACCAATTTGCATTATAGCGTCAGGCTGAGCTTACTGAAGTGTGCCTAAAAGGACATGCAAGAGATGCACTAGAAAAGGTAGTTTTTACTACCGCCGTAACGGGTTCTGGTTTTAATCATGCCGGGGCGAAAAAAATCTTGAAAAAATGTTAACAATGGTGATTTCTCTAACATTATTTGGCACCGTGAGTTCTCTTTTTCGCTACGATCCACCTTGGGCACGCTAGTTTGGCGGACGCTGCAGATGTTCTTAAGCAGGCTGAATGCGGCTTTCTTTCATTAAGCTGCTCGTTGATTGTATAGTGTGGTCGTACATTTACTTAGAGGACGTTTGTACTAAAACATGAATAAGATCATTACTAATGATTTCTAGCCCGTTGGAAAGTCTGGTATTATCTTCTGACCATGAGTATACAGCGCTGTCTAGTTATCAGGTTCTTGTGAAGGCTGCTTTGCATTTCTGAGATGAAGGCAGTTAGTCTTTGCATGTGACAACAGTGGCTTATGTTGTTTAATATGACTGAATTGGGGGATGCGCGTCATCTCAGATGAGGACGCCAGAAAAGCGGCGAGAGGCAAGAAGGGACTTGCGTGTCTACAGCAAGGTGTCGAGACCTGGAATAGGAAGCCGGTCATTCAGATCCAAGGACGGATAACCGAGTAGAAGACCATTGGTCACCAAGCAGCAGATGAGCACGCATGGACGACTAAAAGATCCCTCACTCCTGCTCCGGAAATTGAACACTGAACAGTTGACCAGAGCAATAAGGACCTGAATATGTTTGCCCTGTAAGCCCACCTGAACTGGGCATAAAGGCTCGACTGTCATCCCGAGAAAGATGCAATTTTTTGAGTTTGGATTCAGT
>CAJDSM010069716.1:3605-27222 GCA_903981925.1 Ostrea lurida
ACCAGTTAACGGCCTCTGAAAATGAGCCCAGGCCTATTGAAACGTAAGGTAGGTCCAAAAACTCTCTCTTCGGACCAGGGCGGTTCATTTTCATCACTCTGACTTTGCAAATAACAAGTAATTAATTTGTAACTCAAAGATCCGCATTAAGATTTTTTTCAAAGCTAACGTATTAAAAAGTTTTTACGTGATTGTCACCAATTCCTGAAGGCGTTATCTTTTTTTAGGAGCAGAAAAATGGAAGTCATCACAATTAAATTATTTAAGAATAAACCTAATAGTCAGTTAAATATGTACACGAAACCTACAAGGAGAACGGATACATAACGAACGATACTACAATCACACATATGGTCATGCAACAATCCTGTGAACATGTATACATGTTTGACAATATGCACAGTCGGGTGAGCGCGCATCAGGTTAGTGTATAGCACGATCGTCTATAACAACCTAGAGAAAAAATTCCCATACATCCCAAATCGTCAGCCAGTAAAGTTGTTTACAGATCGAGGTTTCCATAAAGAGGCTCAATAAACGAAGAATGCCACATATCGCCCAACATGCAGCCATGAATATTTGTATTACAGATTCGAGCCAAACGCTCATAGAAACAAAAAAAGTCCAACATTACCAATCACCCAGGTAATTTGTAACGATCGTCTAAAAGCTTCATAAACAGAAAATCCAAACATTATCCCAACATCAGCATAATTTGTAATCATATCCTAAACAGACTCATATAATCCAGAAAAATTCCAGACTATTATCTCCCAACATCACGAACAGTTAACAAAACAAACTTTAACACACTTCAACAAGACTACAATAAAATCGCACAATTCCAACATTAATTTCTCTCTATGCAGTAGAGGTTACGACTAAACTGCGCATCGTAGTTCAAGACATCGTGAAAATTCACCCACTCTTCCATGGACCTGCCTTTAATAACGGGGAATGTCATGGCATGGGCATGTATGTTTTCTTATTAATTTATATCAGGAAGGATGAGGAATCCAAAAAAACCATGTGGTAAAAGTTATATAGATTTACTAATTATTTGTTTTCAGTTATTGAAATTTTAGAATAAATTTTATGAAAAAAAAAAGCACTAGGAGATCCGAATGATTTTCTGCACGTTTTGTCTAAATTATTCTGACATCCAATTTGAAAAAATAATAAAATAAATCCTTATAGTTTTATACAATATATACATCAAATGGAGAAAGCTCAGCAGCCCTTATAGACAAAAAAGGATGGCCAGGCAGATGAAAACAACGAATTTATCTTTCAAAATTTCAAGTAATGAAAACGATGCCACACCACGAACTGCTAGACAGAGCGTGCATTAAAGTAACATTCCATAAGGGAGGTCCCCAAATTTCATTCCCTAAAAGTCTGTTCGTTCCATACCGTAGATCATAGCTTACAAAATTTTACTTATTAATTTACGGAAATTACAGACAATCATAACCCATCATTCTGGTCGGGGGGGCCAATTCGTGTAACCAAATTTTGCTGGTGTAATGAAATAACGAACCGCATAATATTCATTAAATAAAAGGAAAAATGGAGCAAATACTCATAGATATTGCCCAAACTTATGCATCACTGCGCGCGAGTAGTAACCAATTCACATGCGAGCCTTCGAGCTATCGAGTAGCGCGAGTAACGCATCTATCGATAATTCCGAACCAAGCTCATGCCATTCGAACAATGACGAGATGGAGTAGTAACTAAAATCAGCATAAAAGTAGCTAAAGACACGAATGATCCCACTTACTAGATGAGCTATCACAGTGTCACGCATCATATCACCGAGCCGTTAACGTTTATAATCGTTGATTGATTTGTTCATCAACAGCCAGACTTCGCTAGACACCAAAAGAATTGATCATAGCAGAACGTATCGAGCTGAATTGCTATGATATATATATAAATTAATGAGAGAGAGTAATGATGGCTGTAAAATAGACGTGAGTAAACCAGGTTGTCCTAACATCAATGCTAGAACATTAATATGGCACACAGGGAGATCAAGATCACATATCATACGAGCCGAATGCAGATCTCATACTTCCAAGCTGTATTGCTATTGGTAGACTGACGGACCCCGTGCGAGCTACAGAAGGTATCCACAGACAGTACCGTTCATTTGGCTCTCTGACACCACACACACATTGAGGAGGCACTATGGAGATCGGGCGACATGAATTTATACCTGGAGTCCAACACTAGGACACACGCAAGGCGAACAGGCAGGTTTTGGCATGATAAAGATACTTCTCCTACTGTCATACATTTGAGTTGGTAGCACTTATGGATAGCCCAAATATGCTTTAAATGGCGCCCGTTTCCTGGATACAGGTTGAGAGCATCTCTACTTTTAGACGATGATTAGTGAATAAAGTCTATGCAGTTAACAAATAAACAATTCAATATATCTGATATTCAATCCTGTTCCAAAATCGTGATAAAATACGCTCTGCGACAAACTATGATTATGAACTTGTTTAGAATTAGTCGAGAGAGAGAGCTCTAGCAATGAGCTACTTGTGAGCATTATATGCAGTCATGTTCAGGGCACACGAGAAGAAAAATCCGGTTGTTATCAAAAGTAGTGGCATAGCGAATTAAGGGTGATTATAAATGATCTTAGGTAGTTTGATGGTGAAGATTTAAATGCGTGATCATGCTTTTGAAATTTCATACGACTAATATCGTACTTAATCAGCAGAATAGATAGTATCGTCTATTCGAACACGGGGGGAAAAAGTACTCGCGGTCTGATAATCACACTGGCTATGTCAAGTGCTCGAAAGCTCCAACAAATTCATGTGTAAGAAGTAATTTAATCACGAAGAGAATCTCAAATAATTAATCAGACATATATCATCTCTCTGGTCACGATCGTATAACGAGGTGAACTCAGTACAACTCTGAGTGAAACAAGAGTGATTTACACCATTCGAGGTTACACATTTAATATAATAAATATATATATTCAACGAGTCGTACGTAGATTTGAAAATAGATTGACTTATTTGGTGATGATAAACGAAAAGGTGCGATGGTTAGCGAAGAATATAGAGATAGAGCTAACCGGCAAGCGATTCGACAGCTAATTAAAAAATGATCAAGAAGAGAGCACAGATTCATTATACTACTTCCAAGAGTCTATGGATATCGCTAAGTTGAGGTATAGTAATATAAGGAATAAAGGAGTCAATCGAGAGAGATGAGAGTAGTAAATACACAGCAGTATGCATAGAACGAAGTACACTCACGCATATAAGAGTAGTTATACTTCGATAGTACGATAGAGAGTATTAAATGTGTAAAAGGTGGCTGGGGTTCCATAAATAAATCATATTCGGACAATTTGAACACTCATTTCAGGAGTTATATAAAAACACGTAGTAATTATAGATGACTTGAGACCGGTATGTTCACCATGTGAATAATAACACGGGCTATACTACGAGAGTGATATGCTACGTAATGACATCTCAACTAATAAGTTCCTGAGTTCCACAGCTACTATTCTAACAACACACACAACACTTACTGCTTGTAACTGACCTATATTATATTATAATATAATGGGTAAACTTCAAAAGGTTTATCCAAATAGCTGATCTTCAACGTTGACTCCATTCTTGCTCTTATTTTCAGCTCTTCAAATTTAAATAAAATATTTGGATTTCCAAAATATCGTATGAGCAACTGAAGAGTTAATATTATGTTAAATCCAGCATTGTTTGGTGCATCCAATATTGGACGTCGCTATGACATACAATCATTAATTATTCCCAATACTACTTTCTAGAGACAGCGGTACAATTAGGATCAGTACAGACATTTAGTAAGTAAATCTTGGAAGATTTGATATAGTTCTTAGCCATCGGGTATCTCATAACTGTGTATAGCTGACAGCTGCTCTATACTGACTTTGATGAGTGTACACGATTATCAGTAAACTGATTTTCAAACCTGTCTCCATCTATGATATTCGTGTTCATAACTGAATTGAAACGAATTAGAGGTTCATATGTATCTTGAAATTTATTATTGAATACTAATCCGCTGCAGAGCTTATTCATATAATTAAGGTGAGTATTGGATTTTGAGAAATTTTGTCTGGATAACACATTGAGTGATTTGTTTTCGTTTATGCAATTGCAATATAGAATGAGAAATGAAAACCTAGATTGTTCACTGACCTCAAAATAGTGTCATTGTCAACGTCAACTTAAGTAGCAAATACTGTCCAGGCCAATAACTTGTAAATGAAATGACAGGACAGACAATGAGTGCCAATAGACTAGTATTCATGATCGTAAGCGAAGCAGGCACTGTAAGGATATACATCTTGATGAGAATGGAATACTAGGTATAAAAGGCCGGTGTCAAGCTTTATCGAGGAATTAGCCAGTCAATAATTGACCAAAATGCTTAAATAGTTATACATATCTAAAAAGCTAGTATATTCTCAAACACGATGTCCTCAATTCATGAACGCGAAAGCTTGAAGCCCAACTTAGTTTAACTCAGTATTTTGCACCCTAAGCTAATCAAAGGCCAACATCGATTAAAATAGTAAGGTTATACTGCATGCTGTAAATGTGTACCAATTAGCAAAGGATGCATATTACAAGTCAGTGATTTTGTGAAGACCTGAACCATGCTCCATATTGTCTATAGGCATGGTATCTATTTTAAAAAATACTGCATTCCCAGATAAATAAATTGAATTTGAATATTCACAAACACAGCTTGTAGTAATGGCCCAGCTCAAATTAATCAATATAATAACAATCTTGACATATATTATTGCCTAGCCTTTTGAACAGAAATTTAAAATGTATCACATAACACATCTTAAATAAATTTTTTTGGTTTACAAACTTATTGGCTCTTACCCCTCTGATTCTTGCTGCAACTGATTACTTAAACATAGATAAATAGGAATATTCTTTAAACATATTTTCAACATGATTACTCAGAAAACTTTACTGTAAATTTAGAATTAACAATGACCTGACTACTGAAGTAATACCTGAGAATGGCACCTGGCATTGAACGAAGGCAGAGGTTTCATCATGAATGCTATTCCTACTTATATGATATTAACTAAATGATCACACAGACGATCTCGTTCTAGCACAGTCGTTTGTCAAAATCAGAAATTAAATAAGAAATGAAAATATCAAATGGAGTTTAGCAGCAGTGACATACCGCCCATTAATTCGCATCCTTCTTCTTCTTCTCCGAACTTCGGTCGGGCTCGACCGTCCCGTTCTCTATGTCTTCTCGTTCGTCATCCGTCTCGTGAGCTTTCTCGTTCTTTGTTGTTTCTCCTGGGCTCGTCTGCGGAGGCTACTCTCATCTCTCCTCCGATCTCTTCTCATCTTCTCTCGTTCCAATACTATCCTTCATCTGCACCCATGCACCGCATTCGAGAAGTCAAACATGTATACACAACACTTCAAATAAGTCCTAGACTTATAAATGATGTTCTACCTAAAATGAGAGCTTTGATAAATACACATAGGTACATCCCGCCCCCTCCTCTACTCACTCTGCTGTTCGTTGCATGTGCTATCGCAAAGTGGAGATTTTTAGCAATTCACGAAAAGTTTTGAGGGTTAAAAATTTAGATTTGAAGCATAGTTAGGGCAAGGCTGAAGCGAATTAGACGCATATGGCTATTTCGCTCTTACATATTAGTTGCCAGTGTGCTAATCAACTCCTGAGAAATGTTATATAGCCCTCCTAAAACTATGTTTGCCACCAAGTATATCAAATTAGTTACACTTCGACAGTAATATTGGAAGATCTATCCAGCGTTAAAAATTCCTGTATGCGTGCCACAGGACGTCGCCCTGCCTACCCACATCGCCCTCAATAACCGCCAAACTCCGCCGAGAGAAGATATTAGAAATCTATATCAAGTCAGTATTTATAACTCGAAATATCTGTAATGTGTATGACCTGAGTGTTGTAACAATTCTAAACTATTCTTTGTCATTGTATCTATTATATCTATATTTTTGGGTCAATCCAAGTGTTTCATACTGTATTTGCATCACACCAAATCATATTCTTGAACGTATGCCATGCATTATGGAATAATCTCCTAGACGCAAAAGTAACAACTCACTACATCCACTCTTAGTGTCAGCACACCACCGCGACAACTACTGAAAAAAAAACAAGACTAAATTATAACACACATATATAGCCGACAAAACAAACACAAACAACCAATCGACCTACATTCTAAATTCTGACTGTGATCAACATGTAATGAGAGATCGCATTAAACCTCTCAGTAGGACGTACTGGAAAGTAAAACTCCTAAAAGTATTTATTGGAGAGCGTACCAACAACACCCGTCTACGATCAATAACACCTTAAACTTGATGTTGAACCCACCAGAATAACAACCATATGACAACCACACATTAAACTGTGACAACTTACTCCTATTAAAATCTTTTAAAATGAGAAACCACAACCAACACTAAAAGCCAGTGACCGACACCAAACTAAATATATGATTACAACCACTACATGACACAGTATACATATGCCAAAAAACTCCTCAACAACAACATATCATCACCATTGCCTCTCATAACAGCACAAACAACGATAGGCATGCACCCGAAATCCGTAAAAAAACTGAATGGGTAGTTTAAAAAAAAATTTTGGTATACTAAATTCAAAATACAACTAATTTATTCTTTGGAACACTTTAAAAAAATGAGCAACTATCAATACAAATTAATGCTATACATGATAATAGAGTATATAAATAGTCGGATAAGATCTTAAATCAACTGAGTACAATGCGAAAATCTCTGCTAGAATAATTTTTATCAATAATGAACAAGAGAATACAGTTCTATACGGGATGGGAAGACATCACACATACATATTGAGAGTTTTTACATACCGCAAAACCACAAAACAAGCAATCCCAGCCCCCCCATCAAACTATGCAGGTCAATGATGCACACTATAAGCAATCAACGCCAAAATTGGCTAAAAATATCGGATTGTTATACAATTTCAAAAACTTGTATTAGAAAAGGAAAGAGATAATTTTTTGACATCTAATGGAAAAGTACAACGTTGGTATTTATATCCCTACTAAAATACCACGACTACGATTTAATTATTAACATAAGAGAAAGCTGCCCCAAAATGGTCCTATATCACTATAATTCAGTTAAACGTCCTGTGAGTCTACTTACAAAGAAAGATGATCTTATTTAGATCCTTTCATAAACGCACGGTATCTATTTCAAAATAAATAATTACTATAAGAAAATGAAGTACAAACAACAATTTAATATTAATACTCGACTTATAAAATACAGACTCCACACATGTTATCATATTATACTTTTGAACTCTGCATAAAAAAAATTAGATAGCAAATGGGGACACGGTTAACTCTGCTTATTTGGAACATGACCAACTCCGTTATTTGCACATTTCACACCTACCCCTATTTCACCCCATTAGCAAACTGGGGTAATCTCATGCAATGCTAACTATTAGACTCTTCCTACCTCTTATCTGCGACAAAATCAACTAGCTGGTGAAACGAGGCATATTATGAAAGTAGGAAAAAACAACAAGACTAGACACAGAGAGAGGAAAGCAGAAGAGAGGTACAAAAAAGAGAAATGAAGAAGTATATAGAAGAGCGAAGGAGAAAGAAGGCGATACAATTGCATTAAAAACTTCTCTGCACAACTTACTTCGAGCTTAATTTCAACCTTGATAGGATAAAAGCCACCATACCTACATTTAATTAGCCACTATTAGCAATAATCCATTTATAGGAATATGTAAATAACTCTGTCACTAATATAGATGGGCCAATGATTCGATCTCATACTGTCAGCTCTTTATAAATTGCAATCGTATCACACTGAAGTCTCAAGATTGTATTCTACAAGCAAAAAAGCCTCTGGATAACTCAACTAGAGAGAAGAACTCAAAAGCATCCCCTAAAAGTTAATACTGCGCCACTAACATATTAATAACATTTCAACCATAATGAGAGAGTAATCAAGGGTCTAAACTAGTACTTGTATCTTTCAAAGCGCAAATGTCAGAGATGTTTTTTTAGATGATCACGCGACCACGACACATAGGCAGGATTAACTAGTGTTTCATTTATATATTAACTAGAATTTATTATTAGTGGCTACAAATGTATACATTAAACAGTAATAAAATGAAATGTTGTTGTAATAAGTCCCACACAAACTCTGACTATACTTCTAATGAGTGTATATTGATCCACTAACAACGATCGAATGTGAAACTCATTACTATCAACAAATGAGTATACTACAACTCTACGGAATACAATGCTCACGCCAAAACATCATTATTGAATCCACTCACACCCAACAGCCATATAACTATATGAGGGATATATCTCAGTGTAGCCACACACAAACCACTAACTACCATAAAAACTTAGATTCCTACAAAATAAAGTTAAAGATGAAATTATGTGGCTCTAGAGAACTTTCGGTACACTGCGTCTTGCTCTTTTGACTGCGAGGGGGATCTCTGGAAGCATCATATCAAAAAGTAGCCTATCGAACATTGTCCTTACTACAGCTCTGTTCGATGTAATGGCTCGCTTATATGAGACGTCATCTGGGAAATTTTGTGAGTTCTGCTGAAGCGCTAGACTCCATTCGCAACTGAAGCGGGTCCGATACCTTAAACTAACAACCACTTCAGTATATCAACTTCTAAACAGTCTGTGCCTTACCGGTTAATTACCGGATATTATGTGGGACTATAGCCAATAAATGAAAAATGCACATAATCACAGATATAAAAATATGAAAAAAACAAAAACTTGTCAAAAGACCTAGTCAATCTACTTGTTCTTCTTTAGTATATATATAGACATAAATACTGATAGGAATCTTTTCCAAAATTTAAATAAACGACTTGACTTCCATAAAGAGCATAAAATGACAAAACCTACGATAAGGTATAGTTAAGTTAACCTAATACACATCTATAATCATATGCACACCTTAGTTGTAAAACCAGCTTTTAGAGAGCAGGGTACGGAATTGACTATTTACAATAGCATAATAACTATTCAATAAACTTTTGAATTTCTGGTGTACAGACAAATGCAAGATATGGTCTTGGAAGTTAAAAATAATCCTTTAGACAGTTCAGTCGTGTTTAAATCACAAATTATCTTTACTATATTAAAAGATGTATAAATACATAAAAGATTATATGGTAAATTTGAATGAATAATGCTTTAACTTTACATATCTTCAAGAGCTCATAAAAAAAATAAAACAACAAACAAACACGCAATACTCTAGGAAAAAAAGTTATTGTAGCAGCCACTTAAAGTAATATCACATTCACATATCAACTAAAAAAATAAGATGGCTATTATAAAATGCAAAATGATACTTCTTAACCACGAAGGACTTCGCTTTATAATTAGTACAAATTTATTGACATGCGTACTATGAGTATTGATCAAAAAAAACCAGATAGTAGATGAGATCGACAACCCTCGAAAACCCCCTCGCCACCTCGTGATACATACGAAATATCGAGTAAGAGAGTCTTTATTCTTCCAAAATACGGCAAACAGAGCTTCATACTTAAGACTCCAAAACCTATACCCATCAGAAATTCGCCTCCGGAGCTCAAGGACACATCAAATATTAAAAGATTATAAGGAGATAAATTTAATCTGCTCTACAAAACAGTATGTTCGAACTATTTCAAATTAACTACAATAATTTTTTCTATGTTTTTTTAATAGAAAACCATAAATGTGAAATGAACAGCTAAAAAATTGCAATGATTGGAAAATTAGATGCAATTATCATGAAACTTTACACACTTGACTGATAAAGATTCAAAAGGATACAACGTCACTGATGATACCATCCAATCAATCCAACAACTCCACATTATCCTAAGATTAACCCTCACAAAAAAGTATTACAAGCTAAGTTAAAAGAAAATATGAAAACTTCAGACTACAAGTTGTTTTTCTTTTCGTTCGATATTTCACTAAACTTTCATTAGTATAGCGTATATAATTCCAACTCGCAAACTAGAGCACAAAATTACTAACGAATACGAAAATCGGGCAAGATGAATGACAGCCATCAACAAGGTTTGAAAGTAAACTTGATCATGTGACAAATTGACACTTTAAACTTAAAAAACACTCAAAGCGACCTTAGAGAAAAAACGAGATGTAGGACAAATGTTGATCTGCAGAGGAGAGAGAGGAGATGAGGCCGAGGGGTATACGGTATAACTAACGGGGAATTCCCAAAGACTTTTTTTACAAGTACACAAACGCTTTTTCTATTGCAATATTTGGACCCCTGAACATCATAAAAATATTATCATAAACCTTTACGTTAGATGCAATGAAACTGCAAATAAGCATCAAATACTTCTCGCACGGAAAGTAAATTTTTTCAATTACATTTAAAGAGCGCAGAACACTGCCAGAAAAAAAAAAGGGTTTAGACTCGAATAATAGATAACTCTCTAATCTTGATATCGGTAATGGGATACCAGATTGAGTTCCCGGACAATGTGGCTAACAAGCCACCTATCACTAGGTCTTCATAGTGAAACTAGACATTGCCTTGAGAGCGAGAGAGAGCGAAAATGAGCTAGGCACCAATATAGAGACTATCAAAATCACTACGACCTAACTTCTTGGCCTTAGAGGTCATAATGTTTCATACTAATCAAATTGCTGAGAGAGATACAACTTAAGTACGAAATAGATCAAACAAAAATTACATTAGTCTCACTATGGTTTGAAAAGAGCATAATCAAACAATTATTCAATTGTCCCTTCCTCTGCTACTAATAAAAAACTCCAATACAAACACATTTGTTAAACGGATCCAAAACAAATTCTAGTCGTGTTGGTGGAGCCCCTTGAGGCTAACAACAAAATAATAAATTCTAGTGAAACACGCGATTTGAAGACACAAATATGTTATAAAAATAGAGCGCATTAGTCCAATTAACTAAAAAAGTTTACACGAATGGAGAGGACAGCTCCGATAGAGTATACAATCTTGATCTTATTATGCATACAATAAGAGTGATCGAGCGTCATGTTCCTTATCAAACATAAAAAGAACTATAGATACGTGTTGCCATTGAATAGAAACAGAATTAGATCGAACCACACTTGAAATTCCCAACTCTTAACCAGATATTAGGCAAATGGGGCATTTGAGAGCAATAAATATAGAATATATTTCGACATCGTAACAAAATATTGTGCGTCAAATAGGTTTGCTCAATAAGCTGATTGACCTCATTGTTCAAAAATTATCATAATAATGTTAGAGTTTTTAACACCTTCCAATAAGTCAGGTAGTTTACATAGCACAAAGCTCGCTCCTGTTTTCTCAAATCAGCATTCGTGCTCTCTCACACTCTTTCCAAATCCAATGACAGGAGGATTAAAAAAATTGTGCGTAACCAGAAAAAAGACTTGTCAAAAAGGAATGAGCTGTGAAATATGAACACAACTACTCACTTACCATTTCAATTGCAAGATTTATTCCGGCAGACCCAATACAGTCACAAACAGACTAAATCAATCTACTGTGCCCTGGATCGATACGAATCCGGGGGCATTAAATAGATTCTTCACATCTGTTCCTCGGTCCTTCGGAATCGCGTGGAAGCGGTATGAGTACACCTCACACAGTGATGAACATGCGTTATAATTCAACTGGAACTGAGCTATAGGAGAGGCCCGAAATGAACAGAGTAAAGATACGAAAGGAAGGTGCCTATACATGGAAAAGATTCGAGAGGCACCATCCCATAACAGCTTACCCTCCCCACCCACTCGTAGCAAGGTATATCAATACAAATATAACAAATAGTTCTTAGAAATAGAAACACGAAGATTCGGCGGCAAGTCGCCGCTTTTATTACTAAATAGCTTAAGAGTTGCAAGCACACTGATTTGAGGTAGTTCCCGATATAGGGTTATCATTTGTTTTCAGATATTATATATATAGATATCCGTTATAGAGGAGAGAGAATATGGATACTATATTGGATAACCATTAGCTGAATTATATGGACAGAGTGTTTAGTGGCTCTTTTGAGCAAAATCCAGACGGGAGATAGAGGTCGAACTCTCTATAACCTCTATCCTAGTCTGATGCCCAGGGTGACGCTGAAAAGATAAAAAACGTTACGATCAATTGAAGTGGGAGGGCTATAGTTAAGATGTTCGAAGACCGATCATCATCGGAAGGGAGTAAACGAGCGTCTTAAATAGGCAAGTCTGTATCAGCGATCGTAGCAAGTAAATTCTAACACTTGAAGCATAACTATAAAGGAGGAGTGAAATACACCCAGTACAAACATCATTATTATGATTCACCCATGAAATTGTGTATATCTAATCTGTACGCAGTTTTGAGGAAGATACTACTAGCGCAAGACTTGACTGAAACTTCACGCGAGGTGTAGATACATACAGTTATGTGACGGTAGAGAGCCGAACTACACCGTTTAGATGACAGCATTGCCTGTCACAACTACATTAGGACATTTCGATAGTAACTGCGGAATAGTGTGTACTAACAAAATTCTTCTAAATTAGCATAAAATTCTGCAATACTGCCAGTCGTAATTAAAATATAGTCAGTCAAGTGCCCAAAATCACGGAAGCACCAATATTAAACTGACTATATATGGCACTGGGACCGAAAAATCACGAAGATGCGAATGATATATATTACAACTAGATACTCAAGTAGGAGAATATATCCATGTCACACTCGCATCAGGCACCAAAGAAAAATGTTTTGTGGGCGCTTAAGAGAGAATGCATCCAAAGAATATAGGGTATATTTCGAAAACGAGTTAATTGCGACCACGGTCTCGGTCAAAGGGACTAGGTCTAGGACCGATGTGCGCATATATAGAGTATCGCGTTGGATTGGCACAGGTAGTGTGAGTTTTCCTAGTAAGAGTTTAAGAGATAAGCCTGATTACAATAAATGTAAGTCAGGTGTTGGTGGGTACGAGGCGGAAACGTAAATCGTTGTAGTAAACCACAGAATGCTTCTTCATCTTATATGAGCCTTGTGGCCTCTCTGAGTGGCACACACGGATTAATGTGAATCTTGGCTCGATAAAAGCAGGGTACGTAGTTAGAGAGAGTGATCTAGTTATCACCTCGCTGCCAAGTGATGGCATAACACACGGGAGTTTGAACCCCGTGAGAATATTATGGGGAGTAGTGAAATTTATTGTGTTGTTCGTATCTTGCTGTGATAGTTTTGTCCAGTAAGAGAAGTGGTTCGGATGACAAGAGAGACGGGGTACAGATGAAGAGGGCATCCCTCACGTACTGTGGCTGGATTAATAAACGTTCTGAGAGATTATATATATATATAGCTGAGTTACAATAAACTCCGGAACACGAGGTGAGTGAGAGAGCCGTTCCCTGAGGTAGAGGGTGTATAAAGAAGCAAAGGCTTATAACGAGACAAACCAAAAAAAAAAATAAAGAATAAAGTTAAGAGCGTAAAGAATCTCGAGTACGCACGGAGAGTAGAGATAACTCGAGGTCTAGCTGATTGAGATGGACCGAAATGCAGAAGAAGCTATATAAGCAGGCTGGTACAAAGCTGCTATTAGTGATGAAGCGGATAGTGCACCTTATGGCACGTGTTATATATAGGCTCACGGACTAGACTAGATCTGGGATGCGGGGCGGACGTCCGCCTTATACAGGGGGTTGGATAACGCACAAATAAACAGGGTTAGTACACGAGCCAGGTTTGAGTCGAAATACTGTGGCGGTAATCACGGGGATAAAATTTATAGACACTTTATTTGAGTGGGTAGAGGAGGACAAGAGATGACACTTAAAAGTCTATGGTAGAGTGAATAATCTGTTTTTACGCAGTGTCGCATCCACGCTAAAAGTGTAGCACATTTTCAAGAGAAGGATAAGCTAAAAGCACAGTACTTTGTGCTATTCGGCAGTCTTGAGATAAATGCTCGAGCTAGCTCAGCCGGAGCAGTGCATGTGGGTAGGGAGGAGATGCTGAGATGTATAGTAGAGACGAGAGAGAGGTCGATGGCGCTCGATCTAACAGAGCGCAATTGTGTATTAGTACTAAATCGCTGTCGCTGACGACTGAGAGTCACCATAATATCGGGAAGTAGAGCTCGGGCGGAGAGAGGGCGAAGAATAAGTATGTTATCTGTAGATATACATTTATAAAAATTGACAACTAAGTCATGAGGGCTAACAAATGCAACGATTAGGTAAACAGGACTCGACTTCAAGGCTTCTTTGAGGCTCATAATCAGAACATGAAAGTTTTTCTCCACATTTTCTGGGCAAGAATCATGCGGTAAGAATAGAAGAAGAGAGAAGAAGGAAGAGAGAGAAAAGACCAGATATATACGGAAGAATATAAGAATAGAGAGAGAGGGAGAGGGGAAGAGAGGATGAAAGCAGGACTGACCCCCCCCCCCAACTGTCCCGAACAGTCCTAGAAATCGTTAAGAAGCTTATGTCCTACCGACATATCCTTATATTTTCTGTTATGAGGGAGCAGAGAGAGTCGTGGCGAGAATGCCTAGCGAGCTATATTTATGCTGTATTTAGAATGTCCTCGCATTTACTCATAAAAACTCAGCTTATCTTAAGGCAGTTCAGTGGAGCGATTCAGGAAGACGGGAGTATCCAGAAGTTCCTCCATTACAATCAATGTCTATCTATCAATATCTAATAAAATCAGGGACCGTATTTGAGGTCTTATAAGAACTCATTATTCTGAAATTACTTGTCGAGAGATACGCATCGATAAAACCTATCTCACGTCATTGGTGATGTACTAATTGTACACATTTTTACATATTCAAAATATGTATTATTTTCCCACATGTTCTGTGAGAGTGTCCATATCAAGATTCACAAAACAATATGTATAGATTGTAACGAGAGTCGTGATAGACTAAACAGGGAATTTATTTATAATTAGGATGTTATAAGGATAAGGAGTTAATAGTAGCTGTCACCATCAGCTGGCTGAATTGAATACATCGCAACAGTTTAGGCTAGCAAGTATATATTATCAATGGCTATGCGCGTTATATAGGACACCACATAAGTGTACTAGGCAATAACAGCGAGAGGCTCTTGCGTGAGAGTGTCTTATGATCAATTCAATCTTTACCGTGCTTTGCAAATTTTCAAATCAAATAACCGGGACGTGGACCAAATAGACCATCCATGCCATGTATATAAGGAAGGAAATAGTCTAAACGATCCCACTATACATTACAATCTGTATACTACGGTTGGCGCATCGTTAGACGGAGAGATTAACATTTTAGACAAAATAACTAAAACCCTATCTTGACTCGGAAATTCAAACCCTTTGATGTACTAACAGTTTTTGCAAACTGAGTAAAAACGTAATGGGGACATGCCAAGCCTCTCGCGAATCCATGAACTAGGAGACAGGCCGATGGTTTGATATAGAGCTACGGTTTTAATGGTAAGAAAAGCTTAAAAAGTGCAAAGAGGATTAACGGACAATTCCGCTCGTCAAGACGAAGAATCGGACTTTTGGCACATATATGCTCAAGCCCCATCAACAAAATTGAACCTATATCTGATACCAATCACCTTGGACCTAGTTCATCATACACTTTGGGATCTTATGGCTCAGCGTGTCTTCTGTCTTTTCATTAAACAAGTATCCAGGAACATATTTAGCTATAATATCCACACAGAATCCAACGCACCATGAATCAAAGATACGTTGCGAAAAGTAACGCGTCGATTCATATGTGTCAATGGAGCGACTATCCAGACGAGTGGTTAGACTTCCGAGCAGTCTTGATGGTATGGAGGCCAGCGACGAATAGCAAATGCTAACGATGTTAGTCAACAACACGGTATGCGGAGATAGGCCTAAAATGATCGCAGCTAAGGCAAGGGGGCAACGGGCGACGCACTCTCTAAACACGGGCACGAGGCTGAGGAGTAATCAACAACGTAATTGAGAAAGAATGATAACTCAAAGCAAAAATATCTTAACGAACCTGCCTGTGGACCGTACAATTAAAATAGTATTTACCGATACGTAAAATAAGATGGACGCACACATATATTAAACACACGTTCTTCTGACGGTACTCCAGGTGAGGATTAAATGAGACCGATTAACGCCAGAGTAGGTATTTAGAAAATTAACTAGAATAACAATGCAGTGATTAGCAACTCTGTGCGTGTGATGAGAGGTGCGTCAATAATCGCAAGACGTCGATGAAAATACGTCCTACGAAACACCTGTACAAATTGACACAACACACTGTATACCCTGGGGGAAGCGAGACGACAGAAAATACGGATGAAAACCGAGAGAGTCTTCAATGAACCACGTCATTAGGCGGGTAAGATGATCGATATGCGCAAGTGACGACGACTACGCGAGACCCGATGAGGCTATTCAATAGAGTGAAAGAGCGACATGAGAGGAATCGTAATCTAGTGACAGCAAAGAGTCACTCACAAAGCAGTTCTAGAACACTGCAAGGAAGATGATTGATCATTGGTTAATACATCTAGGTTATAGGAGGAATACCGGCTGAAGAATCAATTAATAGTCAATATTCCAAAATCATTCATTAGTACTGGAATATTAACTCGTCCACTGCAAAAGTTCTTGGAATTAATTGGGGCCATGTACCTAGAGAGTGCATTTGTTTGATAAACTCAACAAAAACTAGGACATATGGAGCTGATCGCCCTGGGGCCGATATAAAATAAAGTAGAGCAATGCATATAGCGCGCTAGTTGAACCGGAGTAACATTTTTGCTTAGGCTAGAGAGTGAATACCTAAATGAAAGTTTGTAATGATGGTTATCGTGGTACGAATACAAGAATGATAACAGAGGTTTGTATTGAAAAAGGAGAGCGCCCATAAGATGGAGACGTCAAAAACGTGAAGGGATCATAGCTAATCTTTCCTAAGGATAGAGAGACAAGCGTTTTATTTCAATAAGTACTACAAAGAGTAATACCATTAAGAAGAACGTATCATAATCAGTGTCACCACATCGATCCAAAGTAAGTATTTGGTTGTTATAAATAGAAAGAATGGCTGAGAGCACACGATCTTCAAGCGTTATTAGTACAGCAGAGATGTGCGGACGGTATAACATTGTCTAAGACAGAAGAAAGATATGGTAACGGCGTTTTCTATCACACACCTAGTCACATATTCCTCATTAGTATTATTTATGAGGTCTGAGTACTTTAAGGTCTGCATTTAATCCATTTAAAACAAAACAGTCCACAAAAGAAACTATAGAAGTATACCAACTAATTGGAGGCTTGCGAGATTCAGAATCAAAAAGATTGGTCACACAACTGACAAAGAGAGCCCATAATAAAATTAAATATAGAGAGAGACTCAAATGACTCGCACGATGCACGCTGACGATAAGACAGCTGCATCAATGCTGGTCAGCTCTGGAATATACTGCTAATACCACACGTTCCGCAGAAGTAGTCAACGAGTATATGAGCAACGTGAGGTGAATAACAGCATTCTCATTAATCTCTCAATTCAAAGAGTAAACGATTATTTAAGTAGTTAGGTTATCCAAACGGTTATAAGGAGTTTATATATCTCAAATGAACGATACCAACTCTGGCAGAATAATGATACTGTAATATCCGTTAACCTTCGCTGTTATAGCTGCGGAACAACGGCTTAAAACTATATATATATGTGAGAATAGAAGAAGAGAGTAGCCTAAAGGGCAGAGAATGGAGCTATAAATGGGAGTTTAATAAAAGACGTTTTCGTAGTTTCACGAGAAGTGTATTCCAGGTGAAAAATATCACTCCTCAGGATGAAATGCCGAAGCTCAGAGATGACCACAAGCGCAAAGTCTTTGATCCGGGAGAGATAACTCACGCCTGGCTCAGGTAGGTCAAGGGTAATGACAGGAAGGGAAAGGTTTGGACAGAACAGGAAGTCGCCAATAGTCTGGAAGGTTTCTGGAATCGGGGGGATGCCACAGTGGGCAAAAAGGGTGCATAAACTGAGTAATTAGATCAGAGGACAATAGGTCGCTGTATAGGACACTGACACGTGAGGGTTCTTAAGACATGACCTGAGTCCATCGAACGTCGCGCATCTAATAATATCGGCATAACGGAATAGGGAACTGTAGGATTGCGAGCATACCTATTCGTAAAACTGTAATTCCTAATATTTAGTAGCAAAAAGTGAGAAACAATTTAACTACGAAGGCGGTTATTGCAACAGCAGATTAAGAAGATCAAGACGGGATTAAGGAATCGAATAAATTCCGCTCTAATGCCACTAAAAACCTTACCGGAACACCGGATGTCTTTGCTCCGTTTGGGTCGAGACCGTGTCATGCACACCTATCACCTATCCAAATGCCGATACACTAAAGAGCAAGTCAAAATCAATATGCGCAACTGATCTATAACTCTCACCAATTGAAAACAGTGAAAATTCACCAATAATAAGTACTGTTATGTTAACATGCCACTTGAGAATTCACGCATCATGGAATTCCCCATTACCGCGGGTGAGGGCTAACAATAATGAGGCTATCCTGCCTAGCTTTGAGCAGGGACTTTATCACCAACTCCTGTGTACCAGTGGCTCAGATTTTGCATCTCATCTAGGACCCCCCATTAGGTTCGCTTTTATACAACCATAGGTCTGAGATCCTAATTATACCAGATCCAAATGGGTATAGGAATTGTGGGATGCATAAAAATTATATTGATCACTGGTTGGGCAATACTTGCATGTCTAATCCATGTTAAAATGTATTACCTCGAGCAGTTTAACTAGATCTGATAAAATAACTAACTGTTAGTTACAACATGCAAGCATCTATCAAATTCAATTTACCATGATTTACTGTGAATCATCATTGTCATGGGAACAATTTCGCGTATTACCGGGGGGAATGCGAACAATACGCGCAACGCTTGTACAATACACGAGGAGCCCGAACACACGGCAGCACGGCGCGACAATAAATACTCCACACACCCAGTAGAACTACGGACGAGAGAAAAACTTTAAACATGTGCGTATATATTTTATATTGGAATGATTCCCAGAAGGCGTGTTATGCATATAGAAACGAATTCGCATGTGAGGAAGAATTGAGCAGGAGCGATGGTTTCCGTCGGGCTATCCCAGAGATGGAAGAGATTTTTATCATCATAGTATCGTACGTATCAACTGCACACCCAGGCTGTGGTCACGATCGATCAGCAAGAACCAGAGCGTAATGGCTACTGAAAAAGGACGAAAAGACATCAGACGGAGATGGAGTCGGGATGTTGAGTGCTCTGACAATGTATGGAACGACGGGACAAAAAGTGACACGGGAGAGACACCACAGATATCAGGTCTTCGACGAGAGCGTTTACACCACTAGATAGACTAGGAAACAGAGATCGTACTTTATACACTCAATATCAGAAGACCGACATAAGACATCGACGGTTTCGAAGCTGTAAGGACAGCACACTTAACTGGATAAATTTATAAGGGAAAAATATGGTGTGTCATCGGTCTAGACACTGCTTAAGTTGAAATCTTCTGTATTAAAACAAATACGAATGGCACGCTCTGACACTCTCAGTTCTAAGGCCAGCATTTTCATACTTCATTGAAAATTAAATTCGTTTTCAGGTGCCTCCATGCAACTTTTCTTTGTCTATAAAAAGAATTGCGACTCCTCCATGATTTATATTATTAGTAACTATAATCGATTCATTGTCTTACTTTTACTCACAAACGTGATCTCAAATAATCTAACAAAACCGAACATCTCAAGTAGTCCTACTTTGCTTTCATCAAAACATTTAATTCAAAAATCTCAAACTTAATGAAAACAAACTAAATTATAAATGCTATATACAAATAACAACAAACAGCTTTAATTTGGATCCTCCATTACTCCATTGCATATACACAATCAATAAAGGAACAAAACATCACCATGGCCGCCATATGCATGAAACGAACATGCTTATTAAAAAGCTCTGACAACTTGGTAATATTTAATTCCCTTTGGAACTAAACGAAATCGCAGGCAGGTATAAAGTCGTAACACTGGTACTTGCAAGAGAGAGAAATTAACTCTGAATATCATCCAGTTAATCTTTAAGATTTGCAAGATAGTGTTAAAAATTTTTTCTAACTGTTCGTGCATGAAGGCGGGAGAAATCGCTATGCTATATGCAAAGTGCCAGTTGCCTCTACAGATTCTGGTTCATATCTAGAGGAGAGAGATATGTCCAGGCTTATATCGAAACCATGCTGAGAGAAATATGTTTAAGATAGAAGTATGGGCAACTAGAGAAAAATTGACGCAAGGCCAGATGAAAGGTACTTGATGACTTTGACCTGTCGTAACTTTTCTATTTGAAAAACCACCATCCACCCAAACCGGAGAGTGATACTGGGCGTTTTTTGGGGTCAGTCGAGGGATAGGCCCTGAACAGCACCTGTTATCGGAGCCATTGCCTAGCGCAATATGCGCCGCCATTTGGCCCCAGGTAACCTTCCGTTATAGTAAGGATAAGAGGTGTGACTAACAGTCTACACAATCGCGGGAGATTCAGATACGTGATTACAATCAGAACCGACGGAGATAAATGGAGAGACACGGGTATTATTTTTCCTATAGAGGATCGACACGTCAAAAGAGATTATTTACATGGTTGTGTCGTCATGAGTAAGGCAGATGCAAAATACTCTAACACTAGATGAATTATGAGGATAAAGGAACATGACCGTCAGATACCACTAGATCCACATTAGAACACCAGACACGAGGTATAGGCCAAGAAGAAGTGTGGAGTACTTTTCTGAGAGAGGAGTATCATGTTGAAGCTGAAAAGCAATACAACATGGCGATACGATTGGATAGTACGGCGTACTCTAGCATAATAGAATAGCGTATTATACACGCATTACCCATTTTGCTGACAATCTTGTATACAGGAAGGGTCACGAGGGCTGGGCGGGACACTTGTCAGGCATTCATGTGGGCACATCGTTGTCACCTAGCATGTATCTCTTTTTAGACGGAGAGGTAAGACAATTCTGTGTACCAATATTACACTGCCTGCTTCACCCAACTATATTGTAAACATTTACACAACTGTTCAAGGAAATTGTCAATAAAAACTTTTATGCAAACGATGTTGAGCATTTTCCTTTATGTGTTCGTTAACATAATACACTATTAAGAGGTTATCTAAACTGATCATTTGTGAATACTCCATTTCTGGCTCTACAACAAAAAGATCACAGCCTCAGAAATACAATCAAGTAAAAAATTTTTAAATACTGCCTTTAAAAAAAATATCCGAACACGATTTGGAATAACAATAATATTGGTTATTAACAGATGCGAATTGAAAGAACCCCCGGACAACACGAAAGAGATAGTTCTGGGGGACCACTACGTCCATAGCCTCCGGGCCAATTTCATAAGAGCGAAAAATGTCTCACATGTATTCATTACAGAAAATTTTTTAATTAGAAAAATGAAGAACAAAAAATCAAGAATTGAATTATTATCAACACGACGAAAAAAACCACAACGCTGTCAACACCCTCTGCCTCATCCCACACGAAAGTTAAGCAAGTTATAATCCAATAATTTCGTTTACTTTGAGCTAATCATGGACATCAAAATCCCGATGCCAAATGCGCATCCAGATTATGAATCGTACAATAACTAATTACAACTCTAGGACGAAGACATGGGACATGTTAATTGCCGAGGGAGGGAGGGGGGGTTAGGTGGGCAACATTCCGAAATGCCTGAACAATGTCTCCATACCTAACAAAAATCGCTAATACGAATCAAAGAAAGGCAAGAACCTCTGCAAAAATAACAAAAGTTTCAACCGAAAATACTTAGATGGTATAATAGTATCTGCGCACTGTCCGTGCCTTGGTGCTTAACAAACTGCCCCCTAAGCTGTTAAACAAATCACGGCGACCTAGCTAATTCACAAATCACTGGGCCCTAGTGGTTAACCAAATCAATGCGCTGCTGTAACAAACATTGTCCCTTGCAAAACAAATCACTGCCCCTGCATAAAAAATCAAAGAGGCAACCATGTCCTTGAGCTGAGGCAACAAATTTCTAGTAAACAACGAAACATATAACCAATCATAATTTCCAAAGAAGCAACTCCGGAAAGTAGAAACTATGACTGGTAACCAAGATGCTTCAGTCTTTCCTAAAACAAATTTGAAACAGTATGCCCCTTGATTCAACATGCCATGACAGGCTGCAAGAAGATTATGCACTAATGAAAGGTAGCTCAGCAAACAGACATTCTGTTGACCTCATTTGATTTGTTAACAGCCTAAGGGGCCATGATTTGTTAACAACCTAATGTCATTGGAAATTGGCATGTCAATTGTTGAGTCACTATGATTATGATTGTATTTTATGCCCCGGATTTCTCAATTCAGGGGCACATGTATTTAGATCTGTTTGTCTGTTTGGTCTCGGAAAAACTTATTTAAATGGTAAGTGAAACTACACTTCATTTTCACAAGCTCATTCCTTTATAAGTCTCTTCTTTACTGTTACCACAATTTTTTGACCTCCTTCATTGACTTGAAGTTTTATACCTACTTTGAAACTTTAACATTGCCATAATTTCGAACTATAGTCGGCCTCTCTCTATCTAATGCATATCCTTTTGCAAGACCCTTCACTGGCATGTGAAATGCAAAGGGCATCACTGTTTCACAAACACACTTCTCTCTCTCTTCTCGTCCTAAACAAGATCATAGTTCTCTATTCGAGTTGCCTCTTGGTAACTGATGGACTTGGTAATATATGTTTCTTTTACCTTAGAAATTTTTTTTTGCTCAGCTCACCAAACAGACATATTAGTTGACCTCATTTGATTTTGGCTTTATAAGCCAAAAGGGAAATTCTGATTTTTTAGCCAAAGGGGACAATGATTGTTAACAACCCAAGAGGCAATGATTTAACAGCCTAAGGAGCCAGGATTGTTACATAGCTAAGGAGCATGATTTGTTACCACTAAGGGGCATTGTTTGTATAACCCACTAAGGGCAAGACAATTGCGGATAACTAATTAACCTTCAAGAGATAATTCACGTCTAAACCTTTTTTTTTTTCTGCAGATTTCTGCCTTTCTTGACTTCAACTAGTCCTTTGATCACTAGGTAATGAGAACATTTGTCAGCAATTTGAAAGATAGTAATGCCCACACACCCCCTAACCCCGTCCCCTCGGCATCACAGTTCCATGGTCTTCAGTCTAGTTATAGTAGTATGTACAGTATACACTCACTGGATGGCAGCATTCATGGCAATCGATTTTGAATGTCAAGATTTGAAATTAGCATCAAAGTAGAAAACGAAAACATTATCTGAGTATAACTTGCTTAAACTTTCTGTGGAATCTAGGAAGAGGGTGCTATGACAG
>CAJDSM010069716.1:27247-37453 GCA_903981925.1 Ostrea lurida
CGTGTTTTTTATCAGTCAGTGTTGATATAATCAAATAATTCACTTGATTTTTAGTTCATTCACATTTTTTTCTATTAAAAAAAAAATTTTTGTTAATGAATCACAATGTAACAGACATTTTATCGCCTCTTCTGAAAATTGAGCCCGAGGCCTATGGGATAGCGTAGTGGTCAGAAAACTCTCTCTTCGTGATCCAGGGGGGTTCATTTTCGAACTTTGGCATCAGTCGCAAATAAACCAATAATTATTGTTAGTTCAAATCTGATGTAGAGGATTTTATTTTTTAAAGTAAGTGTTAAAAAGTTTTTACTTAATTGTACAATTTCCTGAAGGCTTGTATCTTTTTTTTAGAGCAGAAAAATGGAAGTCATTCACAATTACAATCTATTTTTAGAAATAACCTCTTAATAGTAGTAATTTACGTCAACACGAAACACTTACAAGGAAGAACGTGATCACACATACGATTATCGCAATCACACATATGGTTATTGCAACAATTTCCTGTGAACAGTGTAATATGTTTACAATACTACTGTTAGGGTGAGCGCAGCCAGTGTATATTTGTATACAGATTCGTCTATAACAGCTCATAGAATCAGGAAAATTCCAACATTATCCCAACATCAGCAGTGAGATATTGTAATAACAGATTCTCCATAAGCAGCTCATTAATCAGAAATTCAAACATTATCCAACATGCAGCCAGTGAATTATTTGTATACAGATTCGTCATAACAGCTCATAGAATCAGAAAAAGGGTCCAACATTATCCCACATGCACGCATGTTTATTGTAATTCATTTCGTTTGAGTAAGAGCGAGCAGAGATCAGAAAATACGCAACGAGAGTCCCAATCATGCAGCAGTGTATATTGTATACAGATTCGTCAAACAGATCATAGGAACGAAAAGTTCCAAACATTATCAACGATGCACGAACAGTTAATAAATAACTTTTAACAGACCAATATCTTGCAACATGACTTAAGATAATGGCACCTGATGCAACAGTTATTTTCTCTATCATGTACCAGTGTTGAGCGACTAATTGAACCTTGCTGCATCGTTAGTTCAAAGCATGTGAATAATTACCAATCTGTCCAGGACCGCTTTTAATTAGCTATGTGTCGTCATGCATTGGCGCATGTAGATTTTCCTCTTTATTGATTTGTATATGCATGTGATGTAATGAGGATCTCAAATTTAAAAACCTTTTGTGTTAATATGTTATAATATGGTTTACTAATTATTTGTTTTTCATTTAGTTTGAAGATTTTAGAATTAAATGTGTTTTATTGAAAGAAAAAATGTTGATTAGTGGATACGTGCGGAGATGTTCCACTGGTTTTTGTTAATTATTCTGAGCATCAAAGTTTGTGAATAAAAGTAGACGAAATGAAATCATTATCATTTAATTAGTGGAGTATTCGGAGAGAAGAGAGCTCAGCATTTCCTTTCTTTACAGACAAAGAAAAATTGATGGCCAGGCATGAACTGAAAAGCAATCGTAATTTAATTTCAAAATTTGCAAGTAATTGAAACTGATGGCAACAGGCAGAGCAACTGCTAGGATCTTAGGTGACAGCGTGGCATTTCAATGTAAATTCAATTAGGGTGCCCAAATTTTCCTTTTAAAATTCTGTCCGGGTTCCATACTCTGTAGATAGTCATAACTTATCAAATTTTTAACTAGTTATTTACGTGAGAACCCTTCGAGACGAATCGAGCCCATCCACTCTCATGGGCGGCCAATTTTTCGTGGGCTAACCAAATTTGCTGGTGTGAATTGATTTGTAAATAAATGCGAATTGAGTGAATATATATATGTAAGATTAAGATAAGCGCAGAGATGAGAAACTGTTCTGATTGGGGACATCTATAATTCATTATGCTGTAGTTATCAGGGAGACCTCATCGAAATGACGCGAAAAATGGCTCCCTCTAATTGAACAAATGATTGATTCCAGCAGTAAATGACCAAAATGTAAAAAAATTTACATTGAATCATTCATTTTCATCGTTGCTAAACTATAGTATCATGAAAAGGTGTTATATTTTTCATTCAAAGGAGTCTCTTAATAACTTAGTCATCAAGGCTAATAACATTTATTAAATAAATGAATGGAACTGCAAAGAATATTGCAACTAGTTGATCCATATAATGACTTTTGTTAGGCGATCTGCCACAAAATTCTTCCTATCCCAATTTGACATCTGGCTGTTATCAATTAGCATCTCTAGTAAGCCACTTGCTTTCTTTAAAACGGGACTTAATGGGCGAGGTCCTTAGTATGAGACTGCTAATAATCTGAAGACGCTCCTTGTCGACAGCCAGGTGTTGGCATTGATAAAGATGTCCTTCCTCGCTTCAAGTAGCCATGTAAGAGCCGAGCTATAGGCTAATTTTTGTAGCACATCCGGACATCTACGTGACACACTTCACGAAGAGTCGGAGAGAGAGAAATTGCCAGTTGGCATGTACTAACAATTCAAAACGAACAATGGTATCTAGTATTTAACCGTGCTCATATAATCCATTGTTATCATTGGGCGATTTAAATAGTGCGACATAGTATGGATTTATGAACTTGTTTATGTACAGACTTTGATAAGGATTGATAGGGTGTGGCCTATCGACCACGGTCTACGCCCCCACACGGATAGACACCACAAAGAAATCCGGTTGGCGAAAAGATGCATGAGCGGATTTATTCATTTCATTCTAAGTTCCGTCTTAGATTTTCTTTTGATCTGCTTGCTTGAATAACACCTACTACGTTACAGGTGAACTTCTTACTCGTCAAACCTGATATTTCGAATACTATAGCTATGTCAGAGTGATTCGAAAGCTCACACAAATTCTTGTAATGAAGTAATTTTCATCGATCATCGAGGATCTCAAATATTTCGAATATTATTTCTCGGCTTCCATCGAGTGGTCTAGATAGGAGTTTGACTGTATTTCAAATGGGAGATGGTCAATGGTCTTTGGATCCAAAAAATTAAATTTTTTATTTCCAATTATTTTATTATTTGGTTATGGTTTTCATTTTTCTTAAGCAAAGCCAACCCATGGATTTAGATTTAATATGTAGGTTAGAAAATCATTTTTGCGTACTAATAAAATTCGAATTTCTGAAATGAGAAATTTTTGAAAGGATTTTCCAAACAAGTGATTGATGTATATATAATTTAGTCGTATTAATGAGATAGATGGGTTTATGCATACAATAATTTTAATAAATGAAGGCTTTGTCATTATTATTAAAATCATCGAACAAATTGGACTTTCTCATTCAGGAGTTTATTATAAAAACTGTAGAATGTAGTAGACATGTGCGAAATAAAACACATTAGGCTTACGACATGAACCATCTCAACGTAATGAAGTTCCTTGAAAGTTTCCAAAAGCTATATTTTAAACAAACACCAAACACACTTACTTGCTGTACTGACCTATATTATTATGAAATATAATGGGTAAATTCGAAAAAAGTATTATCCAAATAGCTCTGATCCTTCAACGTTTTGACTCCATTCTTTGGCTCTGTATTTTCAGCTCTTCAAATTTTTAAATACATAATTTTGTATTTCAATATATCGGTATGAGCATCACGAAGAGACATAATTTGTTGAAATGCGCATTGTGCATCAAATTTGGACCATGCAAATTTATATCCAAAAATATTCTGACAGTGGAAGGAAAGTACATACAGTTCAGTTAATGGAAGATTTGGAAGATTTGAAATAATTATGTTCTTAAGCCATCGGGATAATCTCATATACTTTGTTAATACTGACTGCTGTCTCTAAATACGACTTTGATGACTGATCAGAGATAACTGCTATACTGACTTTTGGCACTAACGTTCCATTCTATGGTATTTCTCGTTGTTCATAACTGTTGTAAATGGAAACTGATATTAGAGGTCATATTTTCTTGAAGGATGTTTTATATTTGAATAATCTCGGCTGCAGAGCTAATTTCTTTATAATTAGTGTGATGGTAATTTGGGATTTTTTTGATGAAATTTTGTCTGGATCAACAGATTGAGAGGAGCGTGCATCAGAGAGAGAGAGAGAGAAGGTCCGGTAACTAGAATGTGTCAAATGACTTCAAAAAGGCATTTGTTCCAGGTCATCTTAATGTAAGCAAATCTTGGTGAGAATGAAGAAGAAGACAATGAGCCAAATAGACAAGTGTCATGAGGGAGAAGAGAGATGCAGTGTAAGATTAGGTCACATCTTTTTGAATGAGGAATGATATATGTAGAAGGAAAGGTTCCATTTGTCATTATCTTTGATCGAGGTGAATTCCCCAGTTCTAAATCATTGACAAAAAGTTTAAGTATCATATACATTTAAAACCTAGTAAAGGGGTCAACATCGATGTCTCAAATTCTGGATATCCGAAGAGGCTTGGAAAAGTCCAACTCTTTTAACCTTCATATTGCAACTCTTAAGCTTACATCAAAGTGCTGTAGTTCAAGATAGCAAGGTTTTACTGGTATTCTGTCATAATTTTACATTTAGCAGAAGGATTGCATATACCTAGACAGTGTTTTAGAAACTTGAACCATGTATTTTTGGTCAAGGTCAGGGTTATTATTTTAGAAAATATGTCGACTAGCCAAGGTAAAATTAAGTGAATATTTCACAAACGGCGGCTTGGTATAATTGGCCCTAGCTCCAAACTGAGGATGAGATGGAGAGTGTGAGCGGTGAGAGTGAGAAGAGAGTAATTAAAATTGTTTACAGAGAGGACATTTAATTAAAAATTTTTGTTTACAAACTGGTTTTGTTTTACCTTGTTTGAATCTGATTTGCTTATAACATAGTATAAAAAATATTTGAAACATATTACTTGTCAACATATTACCCAGAATATGTTATGTAAAATAGTAAACTGGAATACTAATAAATATATGCAACCCACTATTTAACGAAGGCAATTGTTTCATCATGCAATGTAGTTACTATATGATGTACTAAAGATCAAACCAGAATGTGTTGACACATTTGTCAAAATCAAAAAGTATAAAGAAATGAGAATTATAATATAAGGTAACAGTATGCCATAATCGTCGGGAGTCTCTCCCTCTTTCCTCTCTCTCTCTCTCTCTCTCTCTCCTCTCTCTCTCTCTCGTCGTCGTCGTCATCTTCTCTCTCATTCTCTCTCTCCTCTCTGTACCATGCACCGCAGTTCGGCAAAGAAACTGTAGGAGCAACACTTTCAATAAAGCCTGAACTTAATGAGCTACAAGATGCCTTGAGAGATGCAGAGTCCTGTTCACCTAATGTGCAATTGTTAGCAATTCACGGCATAGTGTGGAGTATCCTTACAAATGTTAGCATTGACGCAATAGTGTTAGGTAACTGTTAGCATTATACTGGCAAATAGGTGTAGTTTGCTTAGAATAATTTGCTGCTATATCAACTAAAATTAAACTCCCAGAATTGACAAGTGATAAGTAAGTTTTTAATTTTTTTTTTCGAATTTATAAATACAATTAACAATGTAGAGCTTCTAAGAGGTCCTCCCTACCCACCTCCCACTCCCACTCTCCCCCAATTATTGGTTATAAAATCTAATCATCAAGGTATTGATGCACTCGCGACTAAATTCCTGAGTTGTATCTACTTTTTACTACTACTCTACTACACTTATTCATTTATTCATCATAACAATTTTAATTTGGTTTGGTATAAGCTGTATTTTTGCATTAAAGCAAGAGTGAGCTCGTGTGGCTTTGGCCAGGCATTTGATAATCCAGACAAGAACACAACACACGGAACCACCCACTACACTGCAACAAACACAACTAATACAAGCACAGCTAAACCGACAAAAACACACTAAATCTACCACACCTATATTGGTAGTACAGTTAAAAACTGCTACAACCCTTCTTATAAACCTATTGGCAAGTACAGGAAAATATGAAACCACGAACAAAACTATGAAAGAGTACACTAACTTATGGGGGACAACCACAAACTAACCAATGACACCACAATAAAACTGATGCCAACTACACATAAATTATGACAACCATCAACACACCTAAATGACTGACAACCACACCTAAAAATGATGAAACCACACATAACTTATGACAAGCAAAATCTCCTCAACATCACCATTTTTCATACATCCGCTCCATCCAGACAACAACTGGATGCATGCAGGGGTATCTAAAAGCATTGGTTTTTAAAAAAAATGTTTGTATAAATCATACTAATAGATATGCTTTTGGCTTGACTTTTATAAAAGGCAAGTATTCAACATTTAATGGAGGTGGGATACAGGTAGAGGACGGAGAAGAGAGGGGTGGATACTTAATACATGACCTTATCATGCAATTGTGTGTGCTTGATATTATCATGACACATCATCAATACTGGTATTAAGTCAGAAGCGAGAGTGGTGTCCAAGTCCAAATTTGTGGGTGCGGCGGTGGGCAAATTTGTCATAGTATAATCACAATGATCCAATATTTTGCAAAAAGTAAATGCTGATTGTGTTATATTTCAAAAATTTTGATTAAATAGGGAATAGAGAGATGTTGTTTAAGTTAAGGATAGGCACGTGGTGTAATATATCCACTTAAATACCAGAGCTTAGGCATGTGTACTGATTTATAAGAAGAAAGTTCCCCAAGGTTATCATCAAAGTCGGCGAGAGAGCGAGAGAGCGAGGAGTATGATCTCTAATTAATTTCCATAAAGCAGGACTCTAAAACTTTTATTGAAAAAGATTATCAATACATCAAATTTAATATTTAAGTCATTTACTAAAAAACGATCTACCATGCATATATAGTATGATTTTTGAAAGTTTGAATTATCAATGAATTGTGGGGGGAGGGGGGTAATGCATGCGTTATTGGGATCGCTTTCATTTTACCCACCCCTATGTCCACCAGTTGCCACTGGATTTTATGCATGTGATCATGACCCTACCACTGGACCGCTTTTGCTGGAAATGGCAATATGGGAGAAAGGAGAAACACAAGACAAGAGAGAGAGAGAGAGAGAGAGAGAGAGAGAGAGAGAGAGAGAGAGAGAGAGAGAGAGAGAGAGAGGAGAAGGGGGGAATTTAGCTGTAACTCCTCCTGATGAGCTTATGTTCTAATTCCCTTGATTTAAAAGGCAATACAGTGTATTATAGCATTGTTTTGCATGATTTTTATTGTAAAATCTTTACAATTTAAGGGGTGGGCTAATTTTTTCTAATTTCCTATTATGGGCAGTTAACAGATTTAATTCTCAAAAGCTGAACTCTGTAATGAATAATAACTCTCACTCTAAAATTTTTGTATGGAAGCCCACTAAATTATAATGGGGCCCAATCCATCAAAATTTTGTACCGAAGGCTACAGACGGGTTGTTTTACACAGTCTAGGAGTTTTGTCACGGCCCAAGCATGATTATTTTTCAAGTGATAGAGCGAGAGAGTTAATATTAGTTTTTGGGGGAGAGTGAGAAGTCATTTTTCCAGCTAAAATGAAATTTTGTATCAAAGGGCCCACAAATATATTGGTACAGACCCACTAACATCATTGATTTCATTTTCACATAAAATATATTATACAGACCCACATACTATGAAAACATGATTATTTGTGCACCAAATATGGAAAATTTAGGTTCAGAGTCCACAATGAGTTACTATGAATTAATTCGTGCCAGAAGTTAAGATTTTTTAAAGTATTGCCTATATAGTGGGATGGTGTGAGAGAGGTTACATTCAAATAAAAAGCTTTGATTGTAAGCTTCAGGTCTTTGAGAAATCTGTTAGTTTAAGAGTCCTGGCCATTGTATGTGGGCAGCGCGTGCGCGGTTTTCCGTCTATTGCAGTCCACTTCAGTTACAAGCTTTAAAAGTTTCTTAACCGTTTTACTTACCGATATTTTATGTTGTGGTGGAGAGAGAGCGAGCGAGTGTGAGAGCGAGAGAGAGAGAGAAATGTGTGAATAGTTAATTTTCTTTTAATATTGTTATTGCATATATTAATTGATCTTTTCTAATATAAATTGAAGTTTCCCATCTAAAATTATATCCATTGAAATCTTACGAGTTTAAGTCAGTTGCCTGGTAATACCAATACTGCAACATTAATGCTGAAAACCATGGTGTGAAACAGTTCGATCCATTTGTAGCAGAATTATTAATTTCCAAAACTTTTTTATTTTGTGTGTTTACGAGATCCAATGGCTAAAGCGTCTTGGAGGTTTTAAATGAACTGCATGTTGCATTGTTGACATATAGTTATAAGGAATTAAATGACAGAGTGTGTTTGGGGGGGATGTGCAATATATTTTAATGTCACAATGCAAGATTCATAATTTTTAAAAAGGCGAGAGAGAAGAAAAATTAAGCGGCTTCCCGGAGAAAAGCTTGGGAAAATTCTAGCACTATTAAACACTTACAACGTAACACTCACTGTTATTATGGGTCAAATGTATATACCGGATGTGAGGAGTGTGTGTAAAATATAGCGCTGATTAAAAGCAAAAAACTGAAACGTAATATGTTAGCTTTTTTTTTTTGGTGGACCTAAATATTGTCCGCTTAAGTCAATGCTTACTGATCCGGACACACACCCGCGGCCTCACACTAGGCTAACATCTAGGGCTATATATGATTCATCAAAATCCTCCTATTTTTCAGGAATTTCAGAGAGAGGAGACCAATCACAGCCCATGGTAACCGATTTTGATATTTTAAAGGTTACAGTTAAATATGTGTTTGGTTTATAAGGGTGAGATCAACAAAAAAGCTGCAGATAGAGTGTGTTGAGAGAGAAGAGAGAGAGTGTAGACTATATATACTATAAATGGCAATCTGTTTATTTTTTTTTTTCATGAAGAAAATGGAGAGTGAGCTGAGAGAGAGAGCAGCGGCATTGCAACGAGTAGTGTGGGGTGTGGTGTTTGCGTACTTTCTTTTGCAACCAAGAGGAAGCCGATTGAAAGTGTTTTGTGAGAGGGCAGTTCTAAAGCTTACTAGCACCTGTAACTCTTCTCTTACTAGAGAAACTTCCAAGAGTTTAAGATTGATGAAGGTAGGATTTTTATGTACTGTAAAAGTGGTTTATTTACGCTTGTGGTTAACTAACGCGTTTTGGCATCTCCAACATTAACCGTGGGGAAAATACCGGTATTAATACTGGAGACGAGAGAGATATTTATGATGTGTTACAATACACGTGGGGGAAAAATTACATGTTTACTTACGTGACCGGGGGCGTCTATTTAGTGTAAATTTCCCCATGCGTAAATAACCACTTTTACAGTAACAGACACTAGCAATGTAATAGAGCTGTCAAAGTGAAAAAAAAATTATCTTTCGGCTTATAGAATTGAAAATTAAGTACACAATAGATTATTGGAGAAAGATTTCTATGTTATACACAACACTGCAATGTAAATAGAAGGCTTATATATTAAAGAAATTGACTTCAGCTCAGATTGAAATTAGGTACTTTCACAACGAGGAAATGGAATACGTTAGTCCATCTGTATCTCGCCCTTTTCCAGACCATACTGATGCCACTTATGCTAGTTTCTGTAATTCAGCCAGCTGTTATTTTGTATTACTGTTTGAATTATCATTTTTGATTTTAAACATTAACAGATTAATTACTATGATAATTAACAGAATTCATCGTCATCTTGAGTCTCATGATGCTTCAAAAATTGTAAATCCATTCTGATAAAAGTTTGAAAAAATTTTGTGCATGATATTCAGAATGCTTAAAAGGATTTTGTTATTTATGTGTATTTCTTCTTTTCATCATGTCCATTTCCTTTTTCATCGTTGGAGATTTATTTATGTTTTTGTAGTCCGAGAGAGAGAGAGTGCGAGAGGAGATGCCAGCAAAAGTGAGGTATAATTACTGTTCTCAACTCATCGATATGTCAAGAGCTTTTCTGCATATTGATCAATTTTTGAATCGAGGCAGGCTACTTACATAAAGTTTTTGCAACGGGGTTTTCAACCATCACGTCTTAAAGCTGCTTTTGCAAATTCAATGGTTGTTATAGACAATTTTAGTTTGCCAGTATGGCCTACATTGTACGTAATGCGCTCTATGTGTTTCATAGCCATTGTTAAGCCGTTTTCCACACTGATTTGACTACGAGATTGTTCCGTTACCTGATCAAAGAAGGGACTATGGGGTCCGGGGGGAGAGCAGGGG
>CAJDSM010069720.1:0-11259 GCA_903981925.1 Ostrea lurida
CGCTAAGTAAATTGTGTAATGGTAATTCATCCACAGGTTACCAGTGATGGCTTCTCCATACTGTTGCGATACCTAGATGGGATGAAAGGAAGGTCGAGAGAGGTCACGGTGAAACAAGCAGAAAAAATCATAGAAGAGGATGAAGATCAAGAAGGTGAAGTTTGTATATGATAATATCCATTTTGATACTGTTCATTTGCCTGAAAACCCTGCATGTTCCATGAGGTGACACGACAGTGGTTAGGTCACTTCATATGACATGGGAAAGGGCCTCAATGAATGTAATTTTTATTCGTTTTAAACAATATACCGTAAGTTGGAGCACTTTACACATTATATACTGTGAAGTGGTTTATAAATTGATTAACTGTCCCAACTTACTAATTACTTTCATTTCTTATAATTTATTCAATTAAATTTGTTAGATACATTTTGGAATTATAAATCTAGAGAATAAATATCATTTTTAGTTCACCGGAATTACAGCGGCGATATTGCAATGTCTTCGCGTCCTCGTCTGTGGCATGCGTCGTTCATCATGTTAACAAATTGAAACACTTTTTAACTTCTTCTTGAATAACTATCAGTCAGTTCGTTTCAATATTGTATAAGATCTTTGGGACAGGGCCTTAAATTGTGAAATTTCAGGACATCTATGCACCCCTGGGGCATTGGAGGTGGGGCAATGTGACAATTTTTCAAAAATCTTCCAAATGAATGATTGAATGAAGTATAAGCAATGCATTTACAGCAGCCATTAGAATATTCCATATAGCCATGTTTAACTTGACTGCTGTTCACCATTGATCACCTTTACTATGAACATTCTTATTAGTTTTAATGTTTGCAGTGTATGTTTTAGTTGCTTAAACAGTTGCAGTATCTCAGTGGTTAGAGCATTCGCTTCACAAATGGGAGGTCGGGAGTTTGAATCCCGCTCGTGGCATGGCTCCGTCAAACCCAAGATGTGAAAATAGGTAGTGATTGCTCCTTAATCAATTGCTCAGCATTTAGAAGCGAGGATCACGGGTCTTCCAGACATGACATGAAAAACGGAGGTCCCGTGTCATGGTAGGAAAGAACCCTCACTGCTACGGCCCTGAGTGTTAAGCATAGGTCTGGTACTGGTGACGTCTCAATATGAGTGAAAAATTCTCAATGTGACGTAAAGCAAACAATCAACCCATAATAGTTGCTTATGATTTAGTCGTATTCAATACTGATATAACCTCATTTCTTTTTTTTCATTGTAGAGGTGGACCGAGTGAAGATTGACAGAGCCAGACAGATTGTACAGCTATTAACTTGACTTTCCATTAAATGTTGTAAATATCTACTGCAACAATTTTTAGGACCGGCTGATGTTTTTTATGTTTAGAATTCATTAGATAGTAATTGCTGAGGTAGTGGTTACTTGAGATTTCAGAGTAAGCGTATTCATTGGACATATGGAGAGACTAACTGTGGCATTTTGTTTCTATTATAGTGAAAATGAAAATTGGACCCATCTACATGTACTAACTATATTGCCCGAGAGAAAAAAAATTGTTCTTCTCAAGAACATAATGAACTGCAATTGTTAACAGTCTTACTATGAAATGTAGATTTTTCCATCTCCTTGGTTCCTGATGAGGGGATGAACATCTAGCAGATTCAGTGTGTTCTAACCCCACTTTCCAGCTTAGAAGCCAAGAATTAATGGACAATTTGTATATAAACTGTCCTATTTAGCATCAATGAGGTAAGGGGGACAAAAATTGTGAATTTCTAAAAATGTAATGGTATGTGGATGTTTGACATTGGTCCAAGGTCATGATACATCCCTGGGTCCAGAGCAACAATTTGGGGTCCAGGGTAGCATTTCTGTGCACTATTTTTCAAATCCATGCACAGGGTGAAAAGTTACAGCTCAGACAATGTTAAAACCGCTATATGCATTAGGACCTTGACCTTTGTTCAAGGTCATGACACACCAAAAGTCCTTGGATAGCAAAGATGTACTGCATGTAGTTGAGGGTAACAATGAAAATTTTCAACCTCAAAAAACCATTGTCAACCTCTGATGCACCTCAGCTTATGGGGTGAAAATTTACAATGTTAATCTCGACGACATGCAATTTTTGGCTGGGTTGCACGAGTGCAAACTGGCTTATAAAATGGTGAATGGTGGGCAATTACTTACCTCGTAGCCTCATGACATTTAAAGATTTATCATCAGTGGGCGTGGTTCCCATAATCGCGATTTCAGACATGGTCTGACATGCTACTTCCTGTTTACCCGACTTAAGAATATTTCCCAGTGTGCAAATTTTCGTAAATTACTCAGCCATTAATTATCGTAGCCTCATGACCTTTGATATCCATCATCAGCGGGTAGTCCCATATCATGGGATCTGATTTCAGACCTGTCCGAGACTTATTTCCTGTTTACCAAACATATTTACAGCAACCCGGCCATTTCTGTCTTGAGAAAAACTTTTTTTTTTGCATGTGGATTCACACTGCATTGAGACATTACTTAATTTAACTCCAGCTTCTGCAGGGACATGTCCTCAGATCATATGTTGTGCCGCTAGAAACACATAATGTGCCTCTAGCGGCACACAATGAACCGCAAGTGGCATACTGTGTGCTGCTAGCTGCATTTACTGAATACTTCTAGCTTACTGTTATGGTACACAGATTTGTTTGCAGCAAGCTTGCTGCAAACTTGCAGCAAACATTTCAATTTGGTAAGGGTTAACCAATCAGAATTTGTCTTTTTAACTAGGTAGGAATTTAGGAATAACATCGTTTACTCCTCAAAAATTATTTTCCACACAACTTGCTTCTGTGAATTCTGTAACTGAAAATCCTAGCAAATTGTGCAATAATGGAAAATTAAAACAAGAATTTTCCCCCCCCCCCCCCCCCCCCCCCCCCCCTCCCCCCCCCCCCCCCCCCCCCCCCCCCCCCCCCCCCCCCCCCCCCCCCCCCCCCCCCCCCCCCCCCCCCCCCCCCCTCCCCCCCCTCCGTTTGAAAAAAAATCCAAAGTAGATATTTCTGTTGCAAGATATTATGAAATTGTGCTTTGTACAAGGCAAACTAATCATTAATGAAATAGAGGTTAAAAAACATTTCATCATGATTAATGTTCAAAAGTTTAGAAAAAAAAACGAAACAACAATATGAACAAATCTTTAGCAGTTTTGATGTTGCCAAACAGATGACATTGAATCTTTTGCAAGGTTCACCTGAAAATCAATATAGGGAAGTATGTACACAAGCAAAGGAGTCAAAAGAATGTTGAGACAAGTGGTTTGACCATGCAACCTGGAAATCAAAGGCATCATCTACTCTTTAAGGGCAACCTCTGTACCAAGTTTGGTTGCTATCATGCAAAGAGGTCAAAAAATGTTGAGAATATAACACATGGGGTTAAGACCAGCAATTTGACCTTGAACTTTGGCCTTGTGACCTGGAAATCATCAGGGAACATCTACTCTCTAATAGGGGCAATCCCTATGCCAGGTTTGGTTGATATCAAGCAAAGGGATCAAAAGATAATGAGCGGACAACACATAGGGTTAAGACCAGCATTTTGACGTTTACCTTGTGACCTAAAAATCAATAGAGATCATCTGCTCTCTAAGGGAAACCACTGTACCAAGTTTGGTTGTTATCAAGCAAAAGGGTCAAAAGATATTGAACGGACAGCACATGGTCTACAGACCGACCTACCAACCGACAGTTGCAAAACAATATGCCCCCTCTTTTTCAAAGGGGGACATAAAAAATTGATACTTTAGATATGGTGATCAAAATTCCTGAAGAGAAAATTGTTGCACTAAAAAATACTTTGATTGAAGTTTGACTTACAGTCCTTGGTTGGTACATTGAATTTTTGTTCTAAAGCTATACCTGCGGCCCGAGCTCAAGGTCATGACACTTCCTTGGGTCTAGACCAACAATTCTGTGAAGTATTCCAATTCATGCACTTGGTGAAAACTTGTGGTCTGGACAAGGTTAAAACCACTATGTGCATTGCAACCTTGACATTTGACCAATGATGTTGGCTCAAGGTCATGACACTTTCTTGGGTCTAGACCAACAATTCTGTGAACAAGAAATGTTTGAGAAACATACATGCACCCCATGGTGCAAAATCCGAAATGGCTATATATATATTCAAGGTATTATGAAATTGGTACTTTGTACATAATCATTAATCAAATGATGGTAAGAGACCATTTCATCATGATTAGGTGTCAATCTAGCAAAGAGTTTGAACAAAAAAAACCAAATATGATAATTTTTTTGCAGTTTGACTTTGGCCTTTGGCCATGTGACCTGAAAATCGATAGGGATCATCTACACTCTAGAGCAACCCCTGTACTAAGTTTGGTTATTATCAAGTAAAGGGGTAAAAAGATATTGAACAGACAACACATGGGGTTAAAACCAGCAGTTTGACCTTAACCTTTGGCAATGTGACCTGAAAATTGATAGGGATCATCTATACTCTCTAAGTGCAATCTCTGTACCAAGTTTGGTTGTTATCAAGTAAAGGGGTCAAAAGATATTAAGCAAATAACAAATGGGGTTAAGACAAATGGTTTGACCATGTGACCTAAAATCTGCTCTCTAATGGCAAACTCTGTACCAAGTTTGGCTGTTATCAAGCGAAGGGGTCATAAGATATTGAATGGATAAAACATGGGGTTAAGACCAGCAGTTTGACCTTTGACCATGTGACTTAAAAACCAATAGACATCATTTTCAGTCTATGGGCAACCCCTGTACCAAGTTTGGTTATTATCAAGCAAAGGGGTCACAAGATATTGAGCAGACAACACATGGGTTTAAAACCAGTGGTTTGACCTTAAAATCATTAAGGGTCAACTACTCTCTAAGTACAACCTCTGTGCCAAGATTGGATGTTATCAGGTACAGGGGTCAAAAGATATTGAGTGGACAACACCAACACATAGGGTTAAGACCAGGAATTTGACCTTGACCTTTGTACCTGAAAATCAATAGGGATCATCTACATGTACTTTCAAAGGGCAACTCCTGTACTAAGTTCAGTTGTTATCAAGCAATAGGGGTTAAAAAGATATTAAGCGGACAACACCACACATGGGGTGAAAACCAGTGGTTAGACCTGAAAATTAATTGGGATCATGTATTCTCTAAAGGCAACCCCTGTACCAAGTTTGGTTGTAATAAAGCAAAAGGGTCTATACATAATGAGTAGACAACACATGGGGCCAAGACCAGTGGTTTTACCTTTGACCTTGAAATCAATATGGATCATTTACTCTCTAAGAGCAACCGCTGTACCAAGTTTGGTTGTTATCAAGCAAAAGATATTGAGCGGACAACACATGGTCTAGAGACCGACCTACCGACCAACAGTTGCAAAACAATATGCCCCCTCTTTTTCAAAGGGGGGCATAAAAATTAACCATAAGACAAAAAATATATTCTTGTGCATATTCTTTATTTCCACAGACATGACATGGCATCGATGATTTGGTATACAAACTTAACTTTTCAGTAATGTTCACATTTACAGCATTTTAATTTTAAATCACTACAGTATGGAAAATATACATGTAAAAATATATATATTAAATGCCAACTACACAAAAGTAAATTAACCACTTCTAAAATGAGTGTAGTTTTAAAAATAATCTATGGTATCCAAGGATTTCTTCACAAAAGCAATGAATACACCAAAACAAAGTAAACACAACACAAATGAATACAGTACCCACCAAAAGTTATCATAACTATCCTCAATTTCCTTCTAAAATTATCCCATTGCTTAAAAAAAAGCACTTATTGTACAGACCTATAGAACATGGTAACCTTTTTATTTTTAATATAATGAACCAGATTATGAAAAGTAATAAATCTGATAGTGAGACGAAATAAATACAGTTGTGTGGAGTAAAAAATCCAGTCATGAGGAGTAATATTTGTCAGTCAACACTTCATGCATTATCAAAGCGGCTGGTTCATGATTAGAATTGGTTTTAATAATGTTTAATCTGACAGGTTCGCAATGACAATGCTTTGGAATATCACTTGTGAATATCGCAGATATTTCACTCATTTAAATCAAAGTTGATTTCCAGTACACCTCCAAAATTTACAAGTATACGTACACCGTAAGTTGTACCTTATTTCACTCTTGTTGAATGATATGACAGCAAGTACCGTAAATGGTTTTACATAAAAATAATAAAATTAAGATTCAACAATCAAAAAAAAAATTACATCATTGCTTAATATAGACATTAAATTTGTCTAATTGTATCAAAAAACCAATTTCAAACCGGGCTAAACAAGCCAAGTGTAGGGTGTCCTTGATTACTTAACTTGAAGATTGGACCCTTCAAAAAAATTTCTACAATTAACAATAGGACGAATACATTCTATTGGCTCTTTGGTTGCAAAAATGTATAAAATCACCCCCTGGGAACTGAAATTTACCAATGACTGTGATCCACAGAGCTTTAAAGACATAAAAGTGGTACTAGTAAAGTAAATGTTTTATCCACAGGTTTTCCAGTACAAATATATCTTGTTGACGACCCCATAAAATGCAATAGTGGCACCAAAGAATGATGATCATGTCAATATGTGATAGTACATACTAAAGTATAAAGTACATGCCAAAGTCTGATGGGCCAATGCTCAAACGGTGGCTTGAAATCAACTACCAAAGTGTGACAGCCTGATAGTAACACTCTATGAAGTATTAAGCTAATATAGATATAGGTTGTATAGATCAACATCATGATGTCGTGGGTAACAAATTCACAACAATCACCTCGCATACAAAATTACCGTGGGAAATCTAAAAACTCGGTACAATGTAAGTTACCAGTTATAGCAAGACCACCTTTTAGAAGTGAAAATTGTGTGAATGACCATGTTTGTTCATAGTGCTGTATCAGTTCCCTAAATCTGCATGCTAACCCTAATCACTCACATTCATAATCACGAAATGACATCCTAATTGCACTGACATCTCTGGGGACCAGAAAATGAATTCTACCTAAACATTTGATCCTTTTGGTACAACATTTCAGCTGTCAAGTTTTGAATTCAAACTTCACTTGCACGTTTTGTCATACTATGGCTTCTATACATGAGCTATCACACTTTAGCAATTTATACCATCCCATTTAGCATTGAACATAGCTCTTTAGCACGACCATTGCACTCAAGGGTACAATTATTTTAGTGTTTGATATACATGTATAAAAGAAACTGCTATATACAGCTAAAAAGATACAAAACAGAAATAAATAAAAAATGCTTTGGATTCGTTGGAGATTTAAAACAAATTTACTCTCTTCAAATTAATTTTTTGCATGATGCCATTGTAAAAATTAAATTCTTTGACAATAAACCTACACAAATCAAAACTTTCATAAAGAAATCAGTCCTATAAAGCAATACATGACAAGACGGTCATTCAAAATATTAAAATAAGAATAAAAAGATTGAATTTGTGTCCTATAAAATTCCTGAGGCAGCCATGGCAGAAAATCAACAGCAAAGCTTTGTTACCGAGCTATAACGCTACTCTGGTCAATTCAAATCCACCAGGGCCTTCTTAACATCCTCAAATACCTGTAAAGAAATAATGCAAGTAAACTTAAACAAACTTTTCCACTTCATGTATGTATCAGAATATGTAAATATATGGTAGACTGAATACAGTATACGATTTTCTAAAATTTACATGCATATACGCATGTATCTATCTTTCTTTATTTTCCACCCTCAACACCACTAGATATATACTGTAGAAGCACAAATATTCGTCGGGTTAAAATTTCGTTGTTTTGATTCCCAAAAAAATTTCGTCAGGATTTAATTTCGTCATTTCAGACCGCTCTGTATTTATAAACAGTTGGGTTAAAAATTCGTCATGAATTTAATTTCGTTGATTTATGACACCAACGAAATTTAATCCATGACGAATATTTGTGCTTCTACAGTATACCCTTTTTTCATATTGGAAATAAATCACAAAAAATTTATATGAAATAATTCAGAACTTGTATCACTCTTTCAATGGTAAAAACATGCTTCATATGAGGTGCTTAAATGAACCATTATATAAAAGTTTAGTGTAATGGGTCACCTTATAGTTGCCAACCCCCCCCCCCCTTCATTCTAGCCCCACCCTAAGTTTTGGGCCCATAGTTTAAACAAGAGGCATATGGGCCACATCCCTCACTTAAGTGACCTTGGCCCTATTGTGATTTTAAGTTTACATGTAAATATCAACTTTTCTTGCCAAGTGATTCTTGAGAAGATTTTAAAATGATTTCATCCTATTTTTGCCATTGCGTGATATCTCTACTTTGAGAGGGAAATTGGCCCTTCATTTGAACAATTTTGAATCCCTTTCAACCATGAATAATTTGTATCAATTTTGACTGAAAATGACCAAGTGGTTCTGGAGAAGTTTTTCCTATATATTTAATACAAGGCTTGCATATCAAAATTACTAATCAAGGCAATGTTGCCCTGAAGAAAAAGATCTTTAAAGTGTTTCTCTATATTTCAATATAATACTTTGGTCCCCTACTGAGGCCACACCCTATCCCCCAAAGCCACAGTTTGAACAAACTTGAATCTACACCACCTGAGGATGCTTGCATACTAATATGACGAATAAAGGCTCTTCTGTTATTATGAAGAAGATTTTGAAAGATTCATTTTCCCATATATCCTCATATAAATTTTGATCCCCTACAGTGGCCCCACCCTACCCCCCTGGGGCCATGATTTGAACAAATTTGAATCTACACTCATTAAGGAACATTTCACATTAATTGTCTTTTCTTGTCCAGTGGTTCTTGAAAAAATGTTTAAAAGATGTCATCATATTTTCACTTTTTCTAAATTATCTCCAACTAGAAAAGGGTTTGACCCTTTATTTAACAACAAGAGGCCCATGGGCCACCGACCGCGTCACCTGAAGTGACCTTGCCCTCGCACTCTATACCCGGAAGCTTTAAGGTAAATGTTGTATCTTTTGGTCTGAGAAGATTTTTAAGTCACATATTCAAATGTAAAACTTTGATCCCCTATTGTGGTCCCATTGTCACCCCCGGGGTCATATTGAACAAACTTGAATTTCCTCTCATATCAGGAAGCTTCCATATATAATTTCAGCTTCCTGGCCAGTGGTTTTAAGAAGATTTTTAACAGATTTTCCCTATATATCATATGTATTACTTGGATCCCATTGTGGCCCATTGTACCCCCGGGATCATGATTTGAACAAACTTGAATTCCTCTATATCAGGAAACTTCCATATAAATTTCAGCTTTCCTGGCCCAGTGGTTCTTGAGAAGAAGATTTTTAACAAGATTTTCCCTATATTTCAATGTAAAGACTTTGATCCCCTATTGTGGCCCATCGTACCCCCGGAGGGTCATGACTTGAACAAACTTGAATCTCCTCTATATCAGAAAGCTTTCCTGATAAATTTCAAGCTTTGCCTGCCCAGTGGTTCTTGTACAGAAGAAGATTTTTAAATGACACCACCCATTTTGTTGCATTTTCGCGATTATCTACCTTATTGAAGGCGGGTGCGGTCCTTCATTTGAACAAAACTCTGAATCCCCTTCACCCAAGGATGATCGTGTACCAGGTGGTTGATTTGGCCAGTGGTTCTGAGAAGAAGTCGAAAATGTGAAAAGTTAACGACAAAGTGGACAGACGAGCATGCACAACGGCTGATCAGAAAGAGGCTCACTTAACCTTCCGTTCAGGTGAGCTAAAAAAAATGACTTCCCATTCAGCCAAGGATGCTTTATGCAAGTATGGTGGAAATATTGGCCTGGTAGTTATGGAAAGTTTACAGATCAAGGGACAGCCAGATGAACAACTGGTGATCAGAAAATTTCAACTGAGCTTGGGGTTATGGTGAGCTAAAAGGATATAAAGTATGTATCTTTCCCCTATATAAGATCCTTTAATATATATATATAAGCATAAAAAAACATTTAAAATGTTTTGATTTTAATTTGTATTTCTTGTCGAACACTTACCACAGCTGGTTCCTTTTCTCCGTGAATTTCGCTAACTAAATTTAATGTTCGATAATGTGCTATGATAGGCATGGTAGATTCATTGTAAGTCTTTATCCTGGAAAGGCACCAAAAAAAATTTTATTTGAACATGTTCACATTCAGAGCATGAGATTACGTAAAATAGATACACTGATTTTGACCACAGTGAATACCCAAACATTACAGAGTCTGAATAAAATTTATTTGTGAGCAAACACACGTTTTAATAGTGTCAAGAATGATAATTATGAGAAATATGACATCAGATCATTCAGATGCACAATAAGATGTGAAACTCATTCCAAAATTTAAAATAATCAATGAACAATACAGTAATATATATTTATGGTTGTTTTTTCTTTTTATTTTTAAATCAATCTAATTAAAAATATACATGTAATATTCTACTTCGCTCTGGTACAATATATTTAAACTTCTAATCTAACATGGTTAGATGTACGCCCACCTTTTCTTGAGACTCTCTTCATTGTCATCTGTTCTTCCACTTGTTTTTCCTCGAGACAAACATCGCTCAACACAGACCTATATCAACACAGGAAATCCATACCATGAGGCTTTCATAATTTTTATGTACCATGTGTCGTGAGTGTGTATTTATGTGTATGATGTCATATTTCTGTGTTCCAGAAAAATGGTAGTCATTACACTTGAACAGATTCAGTCATCATAATGAACATAAATGAAACTATTGTAGACATACTTGTGTGTATCAGAAAGGATGTGTCACTATTTATCAAAGTTTCTATGAAAATTTCTGTGATTTGCACGTGTGAAGGACAATAAAAGGACAATAACATTATATGATAAGACACACACCCCTCCCAACCCTTATAAACTGATATGATCATACCCGTTATAATGCCACCCTCGATATAACGCCAAAATAGGCAAAAACAAAAGCTGATGATATAACGAGAGAACAGTGTAAATTTGAATCTCCTTTTCACATTAATGTGGCAAGTTTGATGCTTCTGGATAGAAAGTCAAAATTACGAAAATTTAACAACGCGAATGAATGACGGATAACTCTCCATCTGAAAAATTCATTGGAGTCTTCATTAAATGGATCCAGCAAATTTCATCTCCTGTCTGGGGACTGAATTCGGACTTCCTCACAGTCAACACATGATATATCACATGTATGATTCT
>CAJDSM010069728.1:1620-23025 GCA_903981925.1 Ostrea lurida
TAAGCTTTTATCTGATCGTTGTGATACTTTAAAAGAGACGGTATACAAAAAGGATTTTTTTAATAAGAACTCGCTCGAATTAGCTCAACGCACCCTAATTGTATTATCATTTTTACATTTTGATATTCGGAATTTTAGCTCTAAAAACACCAGAATAACCTTCAAAAAAATTATTAGCGACGTTGTTACAAAATTTAACGTGTTCATCAAACTCAACTCTGATAAAATCAAACTTCTATCTCAGGTAATCCGCATACTGCTTAAAGGTTCTTTGAAGTCAAGAGTCATAGTCTTAGTGGTAGTTTTTATGATGATTTTTGCCGGAGTTAGCTTTTCGTACAGGCACACTTTATGGTATATAAGATTTATCCACAGTATGTGTATTCTATATGGACACACACATATAGAATGGGTTAACCACACATGTCATTGAAATTTACTCCTTTTTGAGATTGCAACTACTCGTTCCGGTGCATATAACAAAAACCACTGATAAAAAATTATAAAAATAATAGGCAGGGAGGTAAGCGCTGTAATTGGCAATTTATCCCTACCGTTCATACTTACTGACAGCAATTCAAGGTACAGCAATTCACAGACCAACCTCGAAATTCTTGTATTACCCCAGGTTTTCTACGTCAGGGCAGTCCAATTCGAGATCTTCTAACTGCACATATTTTCACGGGAAGCTTTGATTAGGAAACGAGGGTGAGAGCAATCCTTTAGTCATATCTTCTACAACTATTATACAACACAGTAGTATAGAAAAGACATCATTTGGGCACGAATGCAGCGTGAAAGCGTTTATGGAATCGTTTGGATGAGAATACGATCGGACGCTAGAGATAGTGTCAGTTTAAGTCTCTTGAATCTCGGAGGGTCGCCGACTTTGCTATGAGAAGTTTTCCCCTTTTAATCTCGCGCTCGTTTAAGAGAGCAATATCACAAAGCATAGGATTCGCGATCAACGGAAATTCTAACAACATTGCGTGTATTGGCAGAGTTTATGTAGTTGGACGGCATGTTGTTTTCGGCATGTCGTCGAGTCGTGATAAGATATAAATCCAACAAGACATAACAGTTAACATCAGAGGCCATAGAAGTTTTCTCTAGTTCCCACTCTACCATACACGCATCCTCGCATACGTGTTATTCTATCTATCTAATTTGATTCGTTAGATTTGTGTGGACAAAATATTAATGGAAGATGCCTGCACGATTAATCAACATGTTCAATACCCAATTCGAGAGGGATTACAAAAAAAGGCTGGGATGGGTTTATGAAAATCAAAGTTCGTGGTCTTTGGAAAGAGATTTGTTTTAAAACTATAACTATTTGCATTCAACTATCACCTTTTTAAATCTTCCATCTGACAGTTGAAATACCACAGTATCTAATGTTCAATCCTCGTTTAATATTGCACTCTCATTAACCTATATGAAGCAAAAACATTTAATCCGTCAAATTAAAAAATTGTTATAGTTTTATTGTTTGCTTTCTTTATTGTTTCAAGTAGGCTTGTTAAAAACTAATGTTAGCTCATTCATAGTGGTCAATATACCTTACACCGCATAATAATGTGAATATTAATTTTTCTATCCTATTCGTATTTTAATTAATCATGTGTGAAAAACTTAAGGCGTGTTAGACTCTGTCTATACTTCATATCACTATTAATCAGTCATATGTCACTTAAAAGCAATATATGAAATACCCGAACATCCGACCCATCTCATTACAAAGCAAACGATTAAGGCCATAATCACGATAAATAAAGAATCAGTGAAGTGTACTTAAATCAGACCACTCAGCATGCGCAGAGACTTTCTCAATATTACGGTCTGACCTATGCAACACCTAATGAAATTCCAATTCCTAAACCGCCAATATAAATTTTGGGATTTAGTGCCGGTTCCAACTCTGAGTACATAGAATAAATTATGTATCTCCCGTGATGTATCGGTTTTAACCGAACCAATAATATCCACTTGGACACGAGACTTTTTCTTATTCTTGGTCATCTAATCCGAAAGATGGATTCGGACGGTGAACCACAGTCTTTTTAGCATTATTACTTTAATTACCCTACAGAATAGAAACACAGGAAGCAACGCAAAATGAGTTAGACAAACCAAAAGTCTTCTGTCACTTTGGGTCCACTTCTCTTACTTTTTTTTTTGATCATCCGATATTGACCACACTGAGGCACCTTTGTTGTGAGAGCATAACGGGCCGCCAACAACAACAATGGACACAAACACAACAAATAACAGAGAATTGAAGCATCTACAATTTCTGCGAGCCATTTACTGTACAACTTAATATTAAATAAAGGTTATATAGCGCCAAACTCAAAACTCAACGACGTGACGTTCGAATAGAATAAGACCTGCAAAAATGTCCATTTGCGAACGCGTCACGACAAAAATTGACGCTTGAATTAATCGGAATACGGTTGTTAGATCCAGTGATACTAACCTTAAAAAAACCTCGAACAGTATTAAGTATCCATAATCGGAGCCTAGCATTGGGGATTCCCAAGGAAATGTATCGAAGAAAACCGTAAATCAAGTGCTAACCATACCTTCGCGGTCGTAAAAATCAAATTAATTATATAGAGCCCATAAGAGCGACACTAAACAACAACAAAAACACTAAAACCACAAATTAGCAAGTATTAAGGAAATCGAATCAAAACAAATAATACTAACGAACTGTCGAAAATAACCAACAGTTACAATTCAAAAGAATTCATCCGCAAATGGAACCCTTACCTGAAGGAATCATGCTATATTATAATTATGAAGTAATCAAAACTATTACGCGAAGTTAAAACGTTTCCCGAAAAACAGTTCTACTTCTCTTCCATAGGTTGAATTACTGGTATTAAACTTAAATTTTGAGAAGACATTCAATGTCTTAAATTGTGTGCAGAACTCGAAATGACATTAATTTGCCGGATAGCATTGGCAATTGCTTTATCATCATGGGCGAACATACATAGGACATGTTCACTACGTATCTGTATGGGATACATGCAGAACAGAATTTGATTTGAACAGATAAAGGATGAAGTAAAGCTAAACTATTTGGAGGGATAATTAGATTCCGTAATACAGTCCGGGAGCTGTGCCCACCCCTCCTTGCGTCTGCCCCGCGCGGTGCGTTTGCCTCATCGATTAAATGTAATTTAATTATGCCCCTCGTCTTTTTTATCCTCGTCTGGGTTCGTGTCTAAAATCGTTTTCAAATCCTAAACCTCGTATAATGATGGTCCATCCAAGAGATAATTTCGATTATTCCGCATTGCTCTTCTCTCGACGTTTTAACTGTGTCAAGGTTTAAAGTTCACTCGTTACAAATAACACTGGGTGGGGACAAACTAACTGGACTACCCCATACGCGCCTTGAAATAATTGGGGTAGATAATTTTCGACAAATCTTTGTTATGAGTCTTCTCGAAGATTAATGAATCGTGTCCAATCTCTTAGAGTCTTTGCTTATACGCAAAAGCGAGGTATGATTTAATGTAGTGAGCGTTCCTTGGAAACTCTTGGCCAAGGGCATAAGACAACAAACGCAATTAGGAAACGTCGGGTACTTAATTGTTAATACAGGCCCGATAGAAAATCTGAAACAGGCTGGTCCGTAATGTACTCTCTATGTGAAATATCGGCTGAGAAAAAATAAAGAGTTCCATAAAAGTGTTCAGGATACTAGCATTTAAGTACTAGTCCTGTAAATGGCTATACCTTGTTCCATCATGGACTGGTCGAACTTATGACCATCATGTTCAGGAGTCACGATATTAGTGCTAGAACGTACAGTATAAACGCAATAACAATAGTGCAATGACAAAAACACAAACAAGCACTATATTTATGTAAATTTCCGACAACATTCTACCAAACTTTCGCCCGTCAAGTTAAATGTCGGAGAAAAAAAATTGCACTATTACAGTCATGTAAACCGTACGATATGAATCACATTGCTTTGGCTAAGTCTTCTTGCCTACATGTTTGATTTAACACATCTACCTTTCTATCTCGCGCACAATTTTGGAGGTACGTCTCCTCTTATTAACGAATACCAATATGGGTTTCACTCGAGCATGCCCTTTAAAGTTGAAAGCCCACAAAATGTAATGTTGTTGGTACTTTGATTAATAAATGTTACGTGTTTTACAAACACGAAAAGGATGAAGAAATAAAGATAGTAAAAGTTCTATATTGTGCATAGCTTATTAGAACAACGAGTAATGTTATCAATTATTTTACCGGATAGCTTGCGAGTAACTGAGTTATCTGATTTCGTAGTAATCAATAAACATAAAAGGTTTGGGTAAAGCCCATACGAGCAACTCAACTTAGTCTCGCTAATTTCCGGCAATGTTTATACTGCAATTTAATTGGATATTCACTTACTAGTTAATATTGTTCGACACATCGTAAAACAAATGTAATATCACAGATAATTTAAGATTTATATCACTTGTGCTAAATGTTAGTCATCTGAACTTCGAGTCTGGATACCAACTAACTACTCGTAATGTAACCACCCCCGTCTGGCCGTAGGAAGCGGGGGGGGGGGGGGGTGCATCCCCCTTTTTTTTGAAAAGTAGGCGGAGGTACGGTGGCGCTGGTGAGAGCAAAATTGATCTAGTAATTAATATGTTCCTCCAATCCGCTCTCTATATTTTATTGAACCTATTAAAGCGACTGGTGGCTCACTCTCTACGCCCTCCCAATCTATCAACCTTGAGTTAACTTTTTTTCCTGCATTTTACCCATGTACGTAAGCTTATAGCACTATAATGTTGCGATTCGGTTTTAGTCTCGTGGGTATAAATAAATTCAGTATAATCAATGTATTTTAATTTCATATGTATGTTAAACGCTAAGCCATCTGAACGCTTTCAAATGAATTGCCATAGTCTCTAATTTGTGATTGATATTACTACATCTCTAAATACCAAACTCAGCCAAATTGAAATTTTACATTTTGGTCCATCATAACATGATGCTCAGATATATTTCTTTACAATATCTCATGTAGAGGTAAACTTTTAAATGATAATCATCTCTAGCTTCATAAAGCTCGTTTTATATTCTCTGATTAAGAATTTCATATGTTCCTCTGTATACTTAAGCATGATCCCAAAAAACCAATAGCTTCACTCCTAACAAAATTAGGAGCTCTGATTTCTTTTTGTTTTCACACGTACAAAATCAGTGTGCATACCATGACGGAGAACAGATTTTCTGGGTTGATAATTCCGCGGGCTCAAAGTAATTCAATAGTCGCGTTTGTGACACACCAGTAATTAATGCATTACTCTGAAACAATTTTTGCCACTTTATTGTGTGGAAGTGTCGGATCCCTGGTGGGTTTAGAGTACAAACCATGATTGTTATTATCATAAGAACCACCCTGTGAAGGAATTCCCCTTTGTGATGACCACAATATATGGCACGGTACTCACTCATATCGTTACATGTATTCCACTTACGTTAATTGGCGCCGCAAGTTATGAGGGAGAGGAATGAAATGTAGTGTGTAAATGCAAGTTTTGTCGCAAAGCTACTGTAGAGCGGAAATCGTGTGTACATAAAAGAAATAAGATAAAAAAAAATCATAATCCCTAGATGGGCTGGTCATATGTTAATGTCTGTTATAGTCGACTCAAATTCGATTCTGATATAATTAACCATGGAAGACTAAGTTAATTGGGGTCGTACCAAAATCACAAAATAAATAATAACCAAAGATTTACTCCATTGCGACATCCGCCCCAATGCCAACTCAGTATACAAAAGGACTCCTAATGAAACCACTAAGAACATAAATAGGTAATTCTACATCAATCAAAAGTTTTCTAAATAATACTCTCTATTGCCCCTGCCTTTCCTGCTACACTTTGTATTTAGGTTAGATTATAGTTTTGAAATAATTTGACATTAAATGGCAAGACTAAACATAAATCGAAAGCACAGGTACTGACAAACTCGGAAACGATCTTTGTAAGCCTCTCTCCTCTCTCATACCTCCCATCAACTTCCCGATAAACTCTTTAATACGTAGCAAATAAATTGGGTCCCAACACTCCTCAATTTTACCGCTGTGTCATTACATATTGGCGTCGCTAAATTGTGTTTTCAATTGTGTTTCTTCTCTGACATCTTTTTTTGTTCTGACATAAAACTAGAGTAACCAGGATTTTATCGCTAGTGTTTCTATTGTTGTATAGATCGAGAGGGACATAACGGAGTTTATTTTATACATCATCTTTTTGAATATCACCATTGCGAGCATAAGACTTTCTCATGATATCATATCTATGATCATTATGTGAATTTAACAATATTCCTTAATCAACGTAGAAGTGGGTTGTTGCGAAAAACACTAGTCCACGCTTTAATAGTGCACGGCACTAATTCCTAATTTCTAAATCGTGGCTCTCGGTAATATATCAAACAAATGTTGTAAGTACTTTTGTCACTATTACCTGAGCGCTTATGTGATATTCCTATCAACTCATTTGTGAACGTCAAATACTAATCCTAACTATTGCTAGGAACTCTTCATAATTCCAAAGCCCACTTATGGGTGTTCTTATAGACTTTCATCCATTTTATGGGTTAGGGGAGTGCGCTGACTACCGTTCTTTCGAGACACTGACATTCTTGCCCCACCCTACGCGTTCGACTCCACTCCGTCTTACCTGACTCTCAAATTGTGAATACTAGTAAGTATATCTCCACGGCGGGGTTGATGACGGTTCAACATAGGGGATAGACTAATATCCTATGGCACCTGTTATTCCTCGGAGAATATGCTTCTTGAATGTGTCCCATAGGGTCCGTGTTGCCCCATCTCTTTGTTTTTCTATTATTCATACTTTTCTGGGATATCTTTGCTAGATCCGATCGCTATTTAGTATTCGTGTTTATACTTTGTCCTTAATCACTGCATGTAAGTACGTTCTTTATCTTTCTAGGCTACTAACTTTGCAGGCCTTGATCTCCTACAGTATCAACGAATTACATTCCCACAAAGTATTATTGATTTTTTGAAAAAAATGTGTTCCCACAACACTTATATTAATTTCTACCATCATCGCTTGCAGAAAATTTTGAAAGTATTTTTCTCAACAATCATATAATTTTGTCAATAACCCACTGCTGGATCTGATTATAAAATAAAAAGGGCAATATGCTGCCTCCCTTAGGAAAACCAATTAGCCTCGACTTGCAGCGGTGCATTTAAACCCCGTCGTGAACATCAAAAAGTAAATCCATTCGTTTCATACCAGTTAGGGTCATTGCCATTGTCTGTACACTAAATTTAATAATATCAATAGTGAGAGATTTAACACTAGTGTGTAATGTGTGATACAAGTCAATATAACTCAGCCACTGTCTTCAAATGTTAGCCGATTTTAAGAATGCTGCCTGCAACTTTCCTATCTATATATCACTCAAACTCGATGTAGCCTCACCAGAATAATAAATAAACCTTATCATAAATTATATTCATAGTCTTCTCGTATGTGCTCTATAATTATTCCTATTCATATTCTTCATAAGTGGAAATAAAGTGTCTAGCACTTTTCCGCATTTAAGCGGCACGCAAAACGGCACCTCCGTCGAAAAGATAAACGGTGAGCACTTCTCTAGCCTTCGCTCTCGAGTCGTAAACAATAACTGCAATACAAATATTTTTGCGTTTTGTTTTTAAAAAGAAGATGAATCAACTTCAGCTGATTGAGACCCAACAAACCTGACACAATGCGTTATCTTGTAGTTAGTTGAGTCTGTGTAAGTTTTTACACAGCAGTCTTATGAACAACACATGGTGCACCACGAAGGCAACTATTAAGTGGTTTTTTGTCTAACTTCTCATACAAGTATATAACACATACATAGGTTTTTACTTCATTACGTCCCTGTAATGAGAAGAGATCACTCATTACCAGTTGTGCTGGTAAGACAGATTCTGATCGCAATATTAGTAATGTATTCCTGGACCAGTCGTGGTTGATAACATTCCTCCTCCTGTTCCTATGTGGGCAGATAATTTTTGTGCACTCCCCTACACAACTTTTACAATCGTTTTTAGCTCGACACGGATGTCAAAGTCAATTAAAGGTGTTCTCTTTTATACACCTTGCTCCGATTCCTTTTGTTCAGTATACACTAGCATTTCATCTATGGATAGACAGTCAGTTTAAACACTATCATCTAGTTATATCGCGCGATGAAGAGAACTCTCGGGGTTTTGTTATGGACTTAATAAGTCAATGCCCCCTTTAGATGAGGAGATAATCACAAAAAAAGTGGTATTAGTCTTCACGGAGTGAGAAAAAAAATGGCAATGATTTATGCCTGTTAAAGGTTAAACCAGTGTGAGTCTATACAACCTATAACATCATAGCGGGGAGTAAGTGATGAGGCCATAATAGGGGGATCAATAAGCAAGTTTATTTAGCGCTGAGTTTATATCGGTAATTTTATACTAAGTGCATTCCAGAATTTGTTCACTCTATGATTGAAATTACTCTCTTTCCATCAATTTGATTCTATTGCCTCGGAGAAATCTCGATAATATTATGAAGTCCGCGTAAATACCGTATCCACACGAAATTTAGATCTCAGAGGCTTCACGGTCGGTGCAGTTGTTCAAAAATATTTAAGGTCAGTATCATATTAATAGAATTACTCTTAACCGATGGGACATTGAAGTTGAATTCATGAACTAATATTTCCGTTGTGTCTAAACAATTATTTGTACGAGGACTATATATTCTTTCGGAGATACAATTATCGCTACGGGCTTAGTTCTAGCCAACTGAGAGTGGCGACATCTTGTAATTGTCTGCGACTGCGCGAACTTCGGCTCTCCTCAGTTGTTACTTGTTTTTTAAAGGCTTTTCCAATTTTTAATTGTTAGTTCGTTTAATATTGCAAGCGAGGTGTTTTGTCACTGTGCGGCTATGACTGGCGTTTCCTAAGCCACCGGGGTTGGGTGTGATTGATCTTCGACCATTACACAAGTCTTAACTATAATGCAGATCTATTAAAATAAAGCCCGCCACGAATATGGAAATAATTGATTAATACGGAATCTGATTGTCAGCGTACTTCCTATCCATGTCGGTGATGTAAATTATGCTCGTACAGATACTATTTATCATGAATGACATTAAAAAAAGGATAAGAAAATATAACAAAGATCCCAACGAAACTCACTCCTCTCCATCAGACACAATCCTACATCGCAAGCCACGTGGCCCACGCCCACATTATTAGACAGTCCGCCCAAGGGATTGAGATCGCTCCGCTTAGGTAACTTATTCTTGTCTTTGCGCTGTTCCACTTATGAAAGATTTGTTTTTTATAGTTTATTCACCTGCCGACATTAAACTTGGCTCACCTTTACTCCTCATGCCTCGTGCCTGTCTGTGTTTCCGCGCATTCCTCTCTAGTTGCTGATTCATGGACGCTAGGTATTTTAGACAGGATTTGTGTGACCCGACACTCGGCCCTATATGTTCGATTATATAGCATGCATCTTTACTTACGTGTTATTTATGTGGCACGCACAATACTGGACGGCATACTGTGTCATTGTACAAGAATATAGGTAGGCTGCACGGAAGGCTGGTCTGTGCCTTTGGCGTCTATCGCTCGAACGGACTAGTTTCCCATCATAATGGAAATAAGCTTCGAGTTTCCGATCTTCCCACTTTCTCTTTTCTTATGCCTCCCACCCAACTCCCCGGAGGCGCAAAACTCAGAACAACAAGCTCCTGGACTAGTGTGACGGATGCTAAGACAATTTAGAGGTACCGCTAAATGTGAACTACATTGTTCCAGGAGGAACCATAAGCGAGTAGCCTACCTATGTCGACTTACTCCAAGCGGCTTCTATGTAGCACTTTACATGTATCTACCTCATTGGATAATCCCTATTTCGGCGTGTATGCAGACTGATACAGTTCTGAGTTAGTGGCCTTATCTACTCACATTAAGCAACCATTCAGTTATGCTTTTTATGAGCTCTTGATGACATTCAAACAGAATTAACAATGTTGGCTGTATGTGAACGGCGCAAAATGAAACAAGTATTGAGCCTTCGCAAGGTGATTGCTATTGTACGAAGGGGATTTCACTGATATTACCCAAGCGTATTCCAGTAAGTCACAGTTCCACGAATCATGCTCTTGACACAGTGATAAAGCCTAAAGAAAGATATACTGTAGGTACAAGAATAGTACACAGTTAATATTTCGGGAAAGCCACACCACCAACCCTCGAATATCGTTCATCAAAACTAGAGTGTGAGATAGTAGCATATGAAAATATCTCGAGACCTGGTTACCAATGTCTATACACAAAGCAATATACTGTCAAACATTATAATATGACAGGAATTCATTGGATTCTTATTATTTTTTCCAGGGTTAAGCAGCGAGAAATTAATGATATTGGTGAGGATGATCACCTCTTGTAAAACTGTTAACAGAGCACTCATCCATCTCTTGGCACAGAGTATTGTTCGGTCTTCTCTTTCCCTTACCTCTCTGTACTCCTGTTTTACAAAGTTTTTGTAAAACTTTGTGAAATGGGAAACTAAATAATAAAGTACCGTCACTTACTAATTGTGAGTGTTCCATTACTTTTTAAAATATTAAAAAAGGAAATAATCAAATAACTGTTATTTTTTGGTCTATAAGTTTTTAAATTCTATAATGGCTCGGTTTGTCTAGATGGACTATTTTGCGTTAACTTTTAAAAAAAGTTATAATAAGCCATAATAAATACACAAGTTGTATTAGATCATTGAAATTCATTCTTATGTCATTAATATTCAGTTTTAATACTAAAGTAGATGTATGCACTTCTAGCATATTAGTAGAGTTTTTAATGTTTTATTCTTATGTCAATAAGGTTTTACACAAGATACTAATTGTAAAACTCACGGAAAGATTGATCAGGTAAGTGAGTAAGGAGGAAAGAAAAGGACCGACAACAATCATGAATAGCTATTGAGAATGGAGCTGCGACTTCGCGTGGATCGACACAGTTTTACAAATTATATTCTTATTACACATACACTTCAATCACATATTCTTACGCTACAACAATAAAACCATACGTAAGACAAATTAGAATCAAAGTGCACACTTCGGGTAAGTACGATATATGCTTTTTATATATTTCGATCTATTACTAAACTAAATTTGTATTTAAGGACTTATTTGTTCTATCTTTATTAGGCATCACATGCACTGGAAAAGCATTCGCATGATCGAGTTTGCACTTTATTCGGAATGTCTCAGTATTTATTCATTCTGGACAATATCTTTTATTATATACTTTAAAATCTTCAACTCAGTGAGGCTTAAAAGATTGCGCGGGGAACGGCATAAATAGTTCACCGTACGTTGTGATCACGTTCTGATGTGGTATATAAGTATCCACTTGCAACAACTTCTTGTTTACTATCCTTTTGGGCTCATCACAATAAAACCAAGCAGGACTAAATCAAACTTAAAGAACGAGAACTTTTTGGTTTTTTTGTATACTTATGAATGTTTTAGGAAGGTGCTTGTGAGTACTTAATTCGATTTTCACATTTGTTAAGAATAGGACAAGTTATTTTTAGGTCATATTATCACAACCTAGTCAAATTCTAATACCGTGGAAGTCGGAAGAGTCAAGACGGGATCTGCGGTGAGTAAATGGCCGTTCATGCTAAATCGCAGCAACACTCAACTAATTTCGCTTTATCTCGCACATTAAAAATAATGTGCGTTGTGTCAGGGGGTGACTATCGACTTCTATGACGCCAATAGGACATCGCTGTAAGCGTGTAACATATTACACTATATGTTACAATTGGTTAATACACAATGTGCTAATCAGAATCGCTGTAGATATACTCCTATAGATTTTATTGCGATAATTAGGATTTAAGTCCGTTTCAAGCAACGGAGAAGAGTGACTGATTATCTCCTAAGACTCTGGTGATTTCTCAATATTTATCATAACAGTTCATCACTTTGTAAATCATGTTATATATATGACATTTACAACCACTGCTTATGATGTTGGTTGTGTTATTATGACATGTCCTTGCAGATTCTGAATTAACTTCTTGCCAATGATTCTTTGGATTTGCATACATGTATGAATTGTTATTTGTATTTTATGACACTGACAGTAAACTGTCATGTACTCTACATTTTGTTTGTTGTGTATTTCATGCATTTCAAATTTTGAAAATGTTATCTATTTTTCGGGTTGGCTATTTTCATTGCAAAATCACCTCGATTGATTCAATCACATGTCCATTCAATTGGGCGATGTTTAACTTTGTCGTCAAAGGGTTCACATGTGGATAGCACAGATTGTGTTTTCTATCCTAGTTGCCCAATCAAAATTTCAGAAACTATAAAAAATTAGATAGTTTATATTGTGGGTCGGTCTGATTTTCTTGAATAAGATTATAACACAACCATGACAAAACTAACATGTTCATAGTCCTTACACATACATTTTAAGCTTATTTACCATCATCCTCATTTTACATTGACACTCCATCAATATTTGGTGTCCATTATGATACCCATTGGGAAAATTTGGGTCAAAAGGAACTTCTGCTCTGATCCTTTCTAGAGCCCTGGTGGGACAAGATAAAATGTTTTTTACAAATTCTAATTTGTTCTGGTAGCGGGGCGTGGTCATTCGATAGATGTTACACCAATATATGTTTTATCAAAAACCACTACACTGAACACTTTAATGTTGGGATCCTATATAGCCCATCACACTATATCCAAATGAAATCATCTCACACCAATGGCGTTAATAAGACATCATACTATGAGTCAAGTTTTTTCAAGAAGGGGCTTAAACTGAATTGGTGTATTTTTTCTGTTAGTGAGTTTTGATTCATCGTAACAGGAAGTGCTTAAAGGATGGTATATTAGCTAGGTTGGCGAGTGTTTTTATTTTATCAATGGTCAATGGCACCAATATGTCTTTCAGTGGCCCACAAAATTAAAGGGTCCTTTCACTTTCATTTTAAACACACCTCAATACCATTTCTGGTAGGACTTGTACACATATGTTGCCTAGCTACTAATTTCTAGGAAAGGGAGTTGTGAGGAGGGCAATAGGCTAGCATAATATTCAATGTGTTGAGCGATAAATGGCCAAAATTAGGTACAACATTTTTTTAACAGTCATCTAACTCACATCGGTTTATGGGTCAATGAATATGGGACACTTCAGGTTCAAACAAGCAACAACGTATTCTTTTATATGGGAAAAAACAACAATAATTTCCCTGTTTCTTATATGCCTTAACAAATTCTCAAGTGGGTTATCTCTTTTCGCCAGCCTGGCGTCCTAGCAGCGAACAGACAACCAACCCTCAGCTACTCATTTAGCTCATCAGAGGCAAGCTTTTTTCATTTCCGTTAGAGATAATAGACTTTTTACTATTCTACATAACATACACCACAATAGGCAATACATTGTGGCTTTTCAATGCCCTTTCTCCTAAACATATAACATTACTGGGTATGGTTACATATATAATAATATGCATAAATTAAATATTTCATACATAGGAATACAAATAAACCAGTAAGTTGTAATTTCTTGCTACATTAGTTTTTCATCGGAAGAAGTTCAATTAGGTAATTCTGGTCACTTTATGCCTGTCGGTAACCATGGCATGATCCACGCCGTATAACTTCCACATAACAGGTCAGTTCATTAACCTGTGCGGGTTTGAAATACCATGAAGGGGGCAACTAAATTTTGTCACTTCCACGCCTGTCCTTAACGTATGTTGCCAGCCTTACTTCAAAGTACTTCGCGGTTGGTTTAAATTTAAGGTAGGGAATGACTGCAGGCATTACCAAATCACCCACTCTTAAATGCATTGGAGGCAGCATAATTCATGTAAATCCCTTAAGCATCAGCAAGATTAGCAAATCGCTAATAAAGTTAAATTCACAGCGACCAGAAGTCAATAGAGGGAAATCAAAGGATGGCGCAATAAACAGAATCGGCTATATATCCCAAGGATTGTTATTATTGTAATATTACATTCATAAAAGCTTTTTGCGTAATTTTTATTTATGTTTAGCTTACATAACCATTCAATTTAAGTTTTTTCGCAGGTGAAATTATTAATCTGGTTGTCTTGGAGCCTCATTAAACAGCAAACAGCAAGGGCTGCCAGATCCAGGAAAAGGGACCAAACCATGTCAGTTAAATTTTAGTTTAAGGCATGATAACCGTAAACAGTGAATCGTTCTAGATAAGTCCCGAAATAGAGAAGGGCGAGGCACTGAGTTGGGCAAATAACATTGGTCCTTTCTGGGCTCCGCCAAACTTTGGGGGTCGGTCGGCGCACCACCACCAAGATAGATGTGAGTACTCCCCTCTGTTGACGCGGTTATTTCATCACGTACCGCTGAAGACCCATTTTCTGGTGAGAATAGGGTACATTGACGGACCAAATCCAGAGTTAAAATCCGGGTATGGTCGATTCATGAGTATTTGCTGTTTTCTCCGTCTCCACTCAGTGAGTGTCTTCGGCGTCGGTCGGGACGTCCAACCGTTTGGCCAATGGGGAAGCGCCTGTACAAATTTTAAGACGCAGTTAACGGACTCGGTCGCTCGCGGAATCCTTCTGATTTAAAGCGGTAGGAGGGAGTTCTATCCTAATCGTGCACATACGGGGGGTACCGCGTGCAAATGTGACTATCAGGGACCGTATCTAGGGTTTATCATTCCATCACGGTCTACAAATTCACTTGTAAAAAAAAAATGCACTGCCAAAACTTCTTTGGGTCGGCCGACTTCAGACATGACTGCAAGGGGATGATGGTGCTGCTATTCTGACCCGGAACCAAATCCACGGCATCAAATCCGTTGTATGACAAACATGGGCTAAAACTATGTCCAAGGTGTGATGCGTTTCACCAGTTAAAGTGGGGGCATAAGATAAATATAGGAGTCTCTGTGCACCAATTCTCTAGATACCTATAATGAGTTGCAAGTTAGTCCAGATTTTGAATTTACATTGTGGTGGGCAATGTATATAATTGGCAGCACCAACCCGCCGACTTTTGTATTCACTACTAATAGGCATTCAGTATAGACTTGAAATACAAATTATCGGGGAGGGCATCTTTAGGTTTTCATTTTCAGCTTTGTACAGATTTAGGTGCGGGCGTATATATACATGTTTTCAACACCCACTTTAGTTTGAAGCCAAACCTCATATTTAACTGCATTACTTCTAGGGGAACTGGTTGCTATTTGTCACAGCCTGGGAATGATTTTCCTGAAGATAATATATTTTTAATAAAAAAAACTCTCAAGGAGTTACTTTATAGTTTTATACGGTAGTCGGGAGGTTGTATAATGGATTTTCTTACACTCTGTGGCGACTTCCGGGCTATTTATTTTGCGCGCGCTGGACACATATTGAGATTTTTGACGATTTGACTGCCTGCCGTCACCAACGCGTAACAATTAGGGTGCACAAATCCCTTTGGTGGCGGTTAGACAGTATCCACAATATTCGCCTTCCTGTTACCAATGGCGTATGTGGAACACTGCACATTCAAGCAGGTTGGTGCAGTCCATTCGCCGCACAACTTCCCAGAACTACAAACACAATAACGCCAGATGGAGTGTTATACACACTAAAGTCCTGACTTAGCATTTTCATTTGAGGCAAATGTAAGACTATAGAAAAACTTTGCAGTATGATTGGAATCTGAATTGAATTGTATTTACAATTGATGACATTGATTTGTTGGAACAATTGATCTGTTGATTGATCTTTTAATTATGATTGATTTTATTGATTGATTGATTGACTGATTGATAATGAATTTGAATTGGTTGACGTTGTGGCGACTTGGTTTTTACCACACAGTGAGTTCTCAATTCGCCCACTAATGTTGTGGCCGTCACATTTGATTGATTTGATTGTTGAGGGGGCGGCTTCTGTGGTAGGTCTCCCCAACCATTGAAGTCATCACCTTTAGTTGCATATAAGTAGCGCCAAGATCGCCAAGTTTTACTATATAATATCGTTCATCTCAGCCTAATGTAGGTTATGTAATTTCATTGAAACAGGAATTCGGTGAGTAATATCGCATATTCTAGCTTGTTCTAGCATATGCGCGATTTATCTCCGGAACTGTCTCATTGTTCCTTAACTGTTAATCATATTAACTTGGAAAGCGGGGGAATGGGAGGTTGTGTTGTTCCATTCTATTATTAACCGGAAAGTTTCATTCCGCATGATGTCGTTATATTCGTTTTACTTAGTCTTTTCTGTGACTAGAAAATACGTCACTTTTGAATCATTTTCTAGAAAATTTTCCAAAGCCCATGTGCAGGAAAATATTGCGTGCCAAGGGAAAACCCCTGTTTATGTCTTTGCGTCAACATTGAAATATCCACCCTCCCAACCCATTTTTAAACTGGAAATATGTGAACGTTCTGATCTGCTTGTGTTTTTTGGTTCTATTTTCAGGTTGTCTGCCCGTTCATGAGGTACCGGTATCGCGTCGCCGGTAATCTCCCTGGTGTTTGCGTTTCGCCGGTGCCGCACCCACAACTCAATGGGAGGAAAGTGCACCTCCACTTTAGTCTGCAGCTTCATTTCGGCATGAACTTGAAACTGTTGCAGTAGTGATATTTGGTTTGATTGAATTGTTTTAGATTGATGACATTGATTTGTTGGACACACCTTGATTGTTGATTGTTCTTAATTATTGATTTGATTTTTTATTTGATGTGATGATTGCTGAATTTGATTGAATTTGAAAATTGGTGACGTTTTGGTGCAACTTGTGAAACTTGTTTTTAACACAGTCTCAATTTTAGCCCACTTGGGGCCGTCACAATCTTATATGATAATGATTGATCTGTTTGAGGGGTTGCGGCTCTGTGGTCGCCCCACCATTGAAATCATCACCGCGGCCAAGATCGCCAATACATAAATATCGTTCATTCAGTATGGTAGTTATGTATTGGATTATTGAACATTCTTGTTAAAGGGAATCGGGTGATAACATTATATGAATAAAGGCGTGATGACTTAACTTTGCAATCAGTCAACTTATTCCACCTTTCTAATGTAAGTAATATATAAACTACTTATCACAGTGCTTATGATGTGGTTGTGTATATCTTACCGCTGATTCGATACGCGGATAGCAAGAGCAATAGCTATGCGTGTGAGGACTTTATTTAAAGAGCGAGGATAGGCCAAATTACTAAACGCCAAATCCATAAAAAAAGTTGATCCAGCTGTAAGGTTAAACGAATCTCGTAGTTAAAGTCATGCATGTTCGCCAAATTCTACGGGAGAACCGGTCGCTATAAATACACATGACCTTAGATGTTTTGCGTATTAGGAGACCAAAGTATCAAACTAAGTCATATGTTGACGTGATTTTTGTTTCATACTCTTTTTTATTAAAATATTGTTAGAACTGTCATTATTCCTACTAGATTTTTTGACTTTACGGGGTATTCCCCGTTTACTGTTATTTCGGAAAACACTTACTGTAGGACAACCAAGCACGAGCCGGGAGTGTGACACGTAACCAAATGCATTAAGTTGAACATTGACACAGCCGGTCGGGAGGAACGAACAGAGGAATAAGCTTTATTATGTTATACTATCCTGATCTTATCCAATGGCACCAGTGCATTTAACCATCCGATTTTCAACCACTGTACACATCATCCTACACGTAATTCATATTTGTAAATGTCGTGGAGTGTTAATCCTGTGTAGGTGCCTCGGAGCTAGCATCTGCGATTTTTGTAATAATTTTAGTTGTTTTTAGTTTATAGTATTAGGTTTAAAAAAAATCGAGTTACATGCTGTAGCCTATTGTTTAAAGTAATATGTTGAGTAAGCAATGTGTATATACCTTATATTGTGTATATACATAGAATCGTTGTTTTTGGTAAAGTTATTTCAACCTGATAAAAAATTATTTAGATAACAACAATTACTATTAAAATATTAATTCAATAGCATTGTCTTTGGGTTATCTTGTGTAAACAACAAAATAAATTGGCGTAACGTAATTTTACAGATGTAGTAACGTAAATTCACTTATTGTACCTTAATCACAAGCATTAATCAATATTTTCAAAAATTTTCACAATGTATCGTTTCTTCGTTAATAATTACTCTTTTTTGCATAAACTTAAACCAAAACTAATGCATTAGGATATTGTCCATTTTTTCTTGATTCCGAGAGACATATATAATATTTATAAATTCAATGAACTACTCATCTGTGTTATACTTCATTGTTAATTTTGTTGATCCGCTCAATCTGTCATAATCCCTCCTATCAAGCTCCACTACATTTTCCGGGCCTCACAATTAAGGCAACCTGTCGTCTATAAAGACCATTAACTTCATATTGATGGTTTCCCTACTAGCCACATAGACTAGATGATAACAACCTGTCCACTTCTATGCCATATAGTACTTTTCGTACTTCCACTAGTTTGAGTGGAGTAATTTTATTATATGTTGAGTGAGGGTGAGGGAGGGAGGGGAGAGTTATTTTTGATATTGGGGGAGTGAGTATCCTATGGGGGGTTGTTGATTTGTTTTTGAGAGTTTGTATTTATTTTGTTGACTTACTACTTATATATTTGTGTCAGTTTTTTTATTAATTGGTGTCGCACATGTGCTCCGCACATTGTGTTAGATATAGTCGCTATGCTTGATCGTACAATCTATCACTTATGGAAATTTAAGTATCTTAATAATAGTGATATCGCTTTATTCTTACAATTACGATTTGTGAGAGTAAAGAGTTTCTGAAGCATGGTCTATTAGTATTAACACTCTCGTACATGCGGGTGACTATGTAAAGCCCATAGTATCTATAAGATGTACTATAAAATATAGGTCCAGTGAGCACATAAAATTCACACCTCAAAATCGAATCACCAAAACACTTCACAATCGTAAGCAGTATGTTGATGGTACCTCGTCTGGACCACATTCTCTGTTTTTACCGTGTTATCTTTATGACCTCCTTTCTCTTGTTAGTATTACGAAGTAGCTTCGGAGATAATAATTATAAATTAATTTAATATCTGATAATAAAATTTTTCAAATAATTTCAGAATCTAGTACACTCTGAAAAAACTACTTTTTAATTGCCTCATTTTTTGATCTACAACACATAACCGAAGCTTACATATTTTATATATGGGTATATGTGATAAGTGATTTTGAAAAAGACACACTGGAGTGCATTGCCTATAATTGATAATTAAGCGTACTTGCTTACAAATCTTATATGAGAGATCGCCAACATTATTATGGCCCATACCTACTTTCCTTGGTCATAGGTTTTTAACTCATATCAAGCACCACATATCCATCGTGAAATACTTTTTACCACATATTGTTGGTGTGAGTGTATATCTTCGCTCATAACGGGAGACGCAATAGTACAACTATTTCAAGTGTCGTGTTTTATATATATCCAAAAAATAAACTTCGCTATGTAAATTCTTCTTGTTTATAGCAAACTGTGAAATGGGGGCTCATGAAAATATTGATCCTGAAATGTTGCTTAGGTGACCTGGAACCAGGTAGGTGACACAACGGTGATCAACACTGCACTTATTTGAGAACTCTTATTAGAATTATCACAACCGCGGTGGACTTAGATGAAAATGGAAGGTGGAGGAAAGTGATTTATCGGAGTTTCGCAATAGATAATCAACTATCAACCGTATAGTTACACCAGGCACACTGAAATTCAAATTAATGTCCTCTTATCTCTTGAGTTGTGAGTGACCTAATGAATCTCGTTTAAATTGTTTTTACATTCAGCAAATATGGATCAACTGCTTCTCAGTCATATAGCCTCAATCGGAAATATACAATACAAACATCGACTCATTCAAACTAGTTGTTATATTGAAAAGTGAGTACAACTTGTTGTGAAAATAAAATCAATAAATGTAGATAAGCTGGTAAAGCGGGGGTGTGGAGCATTCCAACTTTAGTTTGTAAATGTACACAAGAGTGTGTTTTAAAATTAACCATTAAATGCATGCAATTTATTTACATGGCAATATTTGCATCCAATCTCCACGGAAATTTCAATACACATTTGTATTTCATAAAAGGGGTATATTCAAGTAGTGAAAATTTCAAAAGGGGTATATTCAAGTAGTGAAAATTTCATCCATAGGAATAGCTCAGAATGTTTCTTAATATTTCTGAGTAACATGATAGTTTTTGAGAGAAAAACAATTTAAGAGATTTTTTGAGATTATTTTTTCTGAGTCTTTTTTTTCTCTCTTCAATTTAACTGATTTCGAATGAATCACGAGTCAGCTACATTTTATATTTTAAATCCAAAGTTCAGTTAATCAAATCAATGAAGTTTTTTTTTGGGGGGGGGGGGTGTTAATGTTTATGGTTTCCAAAATGAGAATTATTCAAAATGTAAGAAGACAGCATCCGTCATCTGTCTCATATCTTTCTGCGCTATGCCGCACCTTTGAAATTCAAAGACATGAATACATTCAATATTGCAGACGTTTTGAGAACCACCTTTTGATTTAGAAAAACATCTCTATCATTTTCAAGAAGCAGACGTTTTATTTTAGCTACCTTTTGATCTTGGAAAAACATCTCACAATAAACAGACGTTCTTAGACACCTTTTGTTTTAGAAACATCTCAATCATTTTCAATAAGCAGAGCGTTTAGCCACCTTTTGACTTTTAGAAAACAATCTCAATCATTTCAATAAGCAGACGTTTATTTTAGCTACCTTTTGATTTGGAAAGCATCTCACAATAAACAGACGCTTTTAGAACACCTTTTGATTTAGAAAACATCTCTCAATCCATTTCAATAAACCAGACGTTTAGACATCTCTGAGGGTTTAGGGAAAATATCTGCTATCACTTACAATAAGGAGACGTTTTAGCCACCATTTTGATTTAGAAAAACATTCCCAAAATCATTCATTAAGCAGATGTTTTAGACACCGGTTTTGATTTAGAAAAAACATTCTCAATCATTCAATAAACAGGAACGTTTTTAGACACCGTTCGATTTTTTTGAGAAAACATCCAATCATTCAATAATGGAGGACGTTTAGACACCGGTGATTTAGAAAAACATCTCAATCATTTCATTAAGCAGACGTTTTTTAGACACCTTTTGATTTAGAAAAACATCTCAAGTCATTTCAATATGCAGACGTTTAGACACCTTTTGATTTAGAAAACATTCTTTCATTCAATAACAGACGTTTTTTAGCCACCTTTTGATTTAGAAAACATCTCAATGAAC